>WJQU01002751.1:0-14881 GCA_029228625.1 Pseudolycoriella hygida
AATTGCTTAAATGGCTGATGGCATTTCTTGAAGTTTTTTTTGGGATTTCGCTCTTTTGCATGTAAAGTTGTGTACGTGTTTTGGACGATTGGCGATTTAGACGTTTACGCTTATCATTCGTCCCAAACATGTACGCAATAGTACATTACGTATGTGCTTCCAAATTGGTTGTTTTGACTTGTATAGGAAGGTTGCTGCATGAGCCGAAGGCGAATGCTGTAATCCTACGAGTCAACACAACTATTTGGAAGCATTTGCGTTATTTTACACGTTGATGCTCGGTAAATGCGTTTTCCGAGTCGCTTACGACGAGGTAATGACGCATTTACTGAGAAGAAACATGTAAGTAACTGTTGAACAACTAAGCAACTCACACTATTGCGCAATAAAAATCCTTTTTCACACACGTTCTCCTCCCTTGTAGACTCACACTCCCTTGTGGACTGTGAAGCACGGAGGTCGGTAATTTTGACATTTTAACATTTTTTCGTATATTGCATCTGTCAAGTAAGTCAAGAGAAGGAAAACACCAAACACATGAATGTAAAACTGCGAAAGTATCATGAACAGATTTTAATATTCGTTAATTTCGATTCGACACAAATAGGCACAACTTCGTCGTGATTCTTTAGCATGATAGCGTAGTGGTGATCACTGGTCTCTCAATATCATGTTCTCCGCTTTCACAGTCGTCAGGTGGCAAAGGTGTTAACGAAGGTGGAATAGGAGTCGTCTCCGGTTCACCGTCTTCGCACTCAATGGGACATTCAGTTGGTGGCCGTGTAGTTGTTGGCGTCGGTGTTGTATATGGCGGTGCGGTTGTAGTTGGATATGGGGTTGTTGGTGGTGCAGGTGTAGTTGGAGGTTGTGGAGTTGTAGGTGGCGCTGCGGTCGTAGTTGGTGGCTGAGGAGTCGTGGGTTGAGGAGTTGTAGGCTGAGGAGTCGTAGTTGGTGGCTGAGGAGTTGTAGTTGGAGGCTGAGGTGTCGTAGTTGGGGGTTGAGGAGTTGTAGTTGGTGGCTGAGGAGTTGTAGTTGGGGGCTGAGGAGTTGTTGTTGGGGGCTGAGGAGTTGTAGTTGGGGGCTGAGGAGTTGTAGTTGGGGGCTGAGGAGTTGTAGTTGGGGGCTGAGGAGTTGTAGTTGGTGGCTGTGGAGTTGTAGTTGGTGGCTGTGGAGTCGTAGGTCCTGGAGTTGGAGTTGGGCATGGCGTGGTTGGAGGACATGGGCATGGCGTGGTTGGAGGACATGGGCATGGCGTGGTCGTCGTCGTAGTAGGGCATGGCGTCGGTGTCGGACACTCACATTCAACGTCATTAGCTTGTGGCACGATTGGTTCAATATAATTGGCGGATCTCATGCATACCTTTGATAAAAACAAAAAATTGAAATTAAAAGCAACCTTTCGGAATGATTTTACTTACTGCACGATGTGCATTGAACTCCATTCCTCGACTACATTGCATTTCGATTAGGAATCTAGATTCATGGCATTTAAAATATTTTGTGATATCGTAGGGGTGGGCCATTACGGCATTTACTAATAAGTTGTTGGGACATCTCAATGTACTTGCATGCGCTGCCGATACTGACAGGCACAAAAGAATTACTGAAGAAATAAAGAGAAATATTTAAATAAACGTTTCAGTGTTCCACCAATTGAAATATTTAAAATTTACCTGTAGCAAACATTGGAGTCATCGTAGCTCACAATAATTTCGATTCCAAACTAACTTGATAACTATATTTACTTCCGCTTTTATATGAAAGAACGATTGTTCCAAAGATTGCTATCGCAATAAAAACATCGCAATTAATAAATATGATACACGTTCTTTAATGCGATGAACACAAGTTTAATCAAATTACAATTAAGTGATTGACCAATTTCTAAATTAGTGCGAAATACGTCAGTTTGCAAGCATTTGAGGAACTTGCTGAAAATTTAAAGATAATCGACAGTATTTCACCGCCAAGCAAGAGAACTTAGTTTCTCGGTAATTAGTTTACTGACGCATAACTTGTGAAATAAACTTTCACTGTAGCATGGGAATCACATCGCAGCATTTTGCGGTAACATGCAAGATACATAAAGTGGGACCAAAAACATCCCTCAACAAACTCATTGGCACAAAATAAACCGTCGCTAACATCGGCTCATTCATAGGTGTTTTTTTTACTTGGACATTTTGTCGTGCTACCAGGTGTCCGGGTTGTCTTTCCAATCTCATTTTTTCGGTTTTATTTTGGCCACAGAACAGGGGCAGCCAATCACTGAACAGATTTCGTTGCATGACCAAGAGGTCTGTATTCTACGTTTGATAGCTTTTGGATAATTTTCGCAAAGAATATGAAAAAAAGGACAAGAAATCAAAAGTGCTGCGTATGTGGATGTGGTTTGTGGATTGCTAAACTCGTACACGTTCTATTTGCATCGCCACGACGCATTATTCTTACGATGTTAAAACGTTGCTTTTACATAAGTAGCTCTTACATCAATTTTATATTTGTAAAACTCATGAAATTAAGGAACGGTTCTCGTTTTTCAGAGAAATGCTAGATTGGCACCACTCTGCCTGGATAGAATGCGTAGCTCGACAGGGAGGGGAGAGAATTATCTCAATAATACATGTAAGTGACATGTTGGTTCATTGCAAACCAACATGTCATTCAACATGCACGGTGTGGCCAGCTTAGCATTTCTATGTAGTTTTTAGAATATTAATTTGAGTTCTACTGCAGATATGACAGTGAGTGAGGTAGACTTCAAAACCTCTCCAAAATGGTGAGCTTTCGGTTTATGGACTTGAGCACCGTCTTCCAATTCCGTCCGACCCATATATACTTTTGATTAGGCGTCTATTTGGCACCATAATCCGGGCAGATTTTTCGAAAATATAAAATTTTGGACAGGTCTACTAGACGCGCGTCTCCTTTCTTAGAGACCATCCATAAATTACGTACGGTTTTTTCAGTGCTGCCATCAGATTTAAATCATCAATAACTTGAAAAATATTTACTTTTGAGACGTCAAATGTATGGCCGATCACCCCATAACACCTCCCTAAATGGGGGGGTCGGCCATACATTTGACGTTTCAAAAGCAAATATTTTTCAAGTTATTGATGATTTAAATCTGATGGCAGCACTGAAAAAAGCGTACGTAATTTATGGATGGTCCCTTAATAATGCTGTGACACTGGAAGTGTTAAAAAATGGGTAGTATTATAATCGATCACCCAAAAATAATTTTTGATCACCTGAAAATACAATTTAGTTAGCCGCTTTAAAGATACATTCCTCCTTTTACGAAACGGTCGAACACACCCCTGGCCCTAAAAAAGAGTGTTTTATTTTTCTGGTGATCAAAATTGAATTTTCTGGTGATCTAAAATGAATTTCTTGGTGATCAGTTAAACATATGCCTTAGAAAATTGCGTTTATAATTTTTTTTCGAAATAGCGGTTTCATTCAGGTGGGAACATCCTATCAGCAAGCAATTGTACAGAAATTGCGGGAGACCATCCTGGATCAAACACTCATTAAACGTCTTACGTGTTTACACGTTACATGCAAAAAGTTGTAAATGCAAAGAAGTAAAACAGAAGAAAAACATAAACAAAACCGACCCGTACGTAAAGCCTTCACGTGCGAAAAGCCTCGACGTACTAAAGTCTTACTATGTATCATAAATCAGCGGCTATATGCAATAATCTTGTGACAGCCGCTTATCGTGTGCAGATCTGACGCGATAAGTGGCTGTCACCAGATTATTGCATATAGCCGATCGCGCATCAGAATGCATAGTCAAGTTCTCTTGATATAATGTTTGTCAGATTCAAATTCCTTTAGAACTATAAAAGTTTGAATGACTCATAAAAATTTCCCAAGGTAATGTTGAAAGCCCTCCCGAAGTACGTTTAAAATTTAATTCTATACAACTTTTCCTTTGGAAGCAACTTTCTATCTGTCATAGTACTTGAGACATGACTCATCCTACAAGTGTTCGCTAAAATTTAATTCTCTACAACTTTGTCTTCGGGATTAAGTCTCTATGTTTCATATTCATAATAAACCATAGGTTGATGAAAACCCATCTCGTATTGTATATGGCTGAGAAATAAAATTTTCTCCATTCCGTGGGTTCCAGTGCCCAAACCACTCAACCGATTTCCACAAATATTTTTTCCCAGTTTTGCGACATCTAATTCTTTCATTTGACGCTAATTTGAACAATTTACGTGCTGTACTTGCTGACATATGCGTGAAAAAGTTTCACCGACCTTCGAAAAACCACGTTTTGGACACCTTTTCGACCATATCTCCGGAACTATTAGACCGATTTTGCTCATCTTCGAACTTGACCTCGAACTTGACTACCTTTCAGGGAAAAAAAAGTTTTTGAAAATCGGTCAAGATCTACTCAAGTTATCGTGTTGACGGACAGACAGACCGACAGACAGACAGACGGACATTTTTTTTCGCTGATTTGTCATCTGGAGACAACAAAAAAAGTTTCGAACCCGGGAGGAATTCGCAATGTAACAAACGTGGTAGTAAACGCATCAGACCTTCGTACTTCGTACGGGTCTAAAAAAATCGAAAAAAGTTGGGAGTAGAAAAAAGTAAAAAATTTATTGAGAAATTGACAAAAAATATTCCGTAACGTAACAATTCCACATGCTCTCACTGCCACCAGCGAACGATCCAATGAAGATTCCCATTAGGCACGGAATAGTTATTTATGCACCACGTACTACATGTCGGTCATATTGTGCGAGATTGGTGAAATGTCCCAGGGCGGCAGCCCGTGGACTTTTCACCAATAGAGCACATATGAACGACATGCAGTACATGTTGGATATATACTTTTATGTATCTTTCGCACAAAAAGTCACTTTGAGCACAAAACACGAAAATTATACTCTTCAATTTTTTCGAAACGAACTGGAACATTTCATGAAGGAACCATTGAAAAACGTCGACTTATGAATGAAACTCGACTAATAAAATCATATTAGTCCAGTTTTATTAGTCGACTTCGAATTTTGACCAAAAAACGTCAAATTAAGTCTAGTTTTCAGTGCGAAAAATGACACATTTTGGGCGAAAGATACATAAAAAATTATTTTCGAGTAAGACTGTGTGCTTTATAGAGAAGCTGTCGGCCCTATAAAATAGCTACAATATTCATAAAATAGCTACGTGATGTAAAATTTTACATAATGCAACTATATTATAACGCTCGCAGTTATATTATAGAGAATAAAGCACAAAGCTTTACATGAAAATTGTTTTTTTTTTTCGTGGGATATTCAGAACCGGTTTTTGGATTCTATTCTGAAAATTTCTTCAAAATTATTTCATTTTATTGGATATCTTTAGCTACAAACTTGTAAATTTTGTCAGTCGGGAAACATTTGTTTCTGAAATCAAATTGATGATGCCCATAAGGCTAAGATCGATTTCTTTACAAAAATTTCATGGTCTGAAAGCAAGCGAACAATGAGGTGTATATAATAAAAGTGGCGCTCTACTCTACGTGAAACATTGTCAAACTACATTTGATCCCCCTGACGGTAATGAATTCCGAATCGATTTGCGATTAGAATTAAATGCACTAATGTACATATTTATGGTGTACCTACAAGTGTGCAAGAGTCACATTCAATCGTGGGCACAGTGGTTCCAAAACGTTCCCCGCGGTTCTCCACATTCGCCTTTTGCCAAAACGTTATGAAATATTTACAGATTGCCTCACCAAAATCTGAGGCTCCACAAATACCCACTTATTTTCACGAAAATGTGATTTGCCCATGCATTCTTTCCGAAAACGAACATAGCCTACAAAAGTAAACAGACTCCCATATATTTTATTATTTTTCCAATAGTTTCGCATTCTCTTAATTTTCGGATATGGACCACTGTGGTGGGTAGAAAAATTCACACTACGAAGACGTTTTTCACATTATTTTTTCCGATCGAAAATTTAGCGAATGTACATTTTGTGTGCAAGAAATGTCCATTTAGTGTGATTCGTCCCGCCAAAAAACGTCCCGTTACACAGTGGTCCATATCCGAAAATTTAGGGAATGCGAAACTGTTCGAAAAATAATAAAATATATGGGATTCTGTTTACTTTTGTAGACTATGTTCGCTTTCGGAAAAGCATGCATGGGAAAATCCACATTTTCGTGAAAATCAGTGGGTATTTATGGAGCCTCAGATTTTGGTGAGGCAATCTGTAGGTATTTAATAATGTTTTGGCAAAATGAGAACCGCGCAGAACGTTTTTGAACCACTGTGCGCTAGCGTGACATTTGTATACTCGCTTAGATAAAAACCACATGGACGAAGTGTGCTGTGCTAACTGAGGGAGGTGTATTGAAGTGTCTTAAGGTAAGTATACACCTTCGTGCGTGAAGAGTGGACTCAATGTCATTTCTTCGCTCATCCAACAATTTCTTTTCTTATGTTGTTTATGTTTTCGCTTGGAAACAATTTTTTAATTAATTAATGGCTGATAAGGAGAACAAGCACACGAAGCGACAAGCATTTGTAACGATAGTAGCCGGCAATGATTCTAAAGACAAGACATCTTTATGGCTTTTCCAATTCAATAAATTTTTTCATCTATCTGTGCACACTACAGCTATTATGAAGTGTTCTCTTTTCAATTTGTTGGCTTTCTTCGAAAGTTTCGGCCGTCTAGTATGTTCGTACTACATTCAGGACGGATTTAAATACAAAGATATCTGTGTTTTGTTCTACAATGTTTCATTATGTTCCACATATATTCACAACAACTATACAATGCAAACGTTATTCAAATTTCTTGTGGAACGTGAAAATATCAGTAGAGCGAGTAAAATCTATTCAAAAACATCGAAACCTTTTCACAATCAGCGTATCCAATTACAACAAAAATTTTCATAATAATTCACGAGGTAATTCATTATAAAGCTTAAATTTGACAGTCTAGACTTAGATATTGGAGAGAACCTCCAAGAATTATATTAATTATTTATTCCTTGATGACAGTTATCATTCTACGGGTTGATAGCTATGGTATACTCCAACGAGTAATGGGTGAATTTTCTACCTTCACCAACGAAAGAGCGGAAATGGTTTTCGAATTTAACCGCGATAAGGTGTCATTATTTCGTCGCGTACGGGTAAACAAAATCAAATTTTCGCAAAACCTTCGCACCCTCACCAAAACAACCTCTTCAACAACTGCAATTACAGCGGATAAAATCTACGCAAGATAAAATTGTTTTTCTATCTGAAAAATTCAATTCTGAGAACTAAAAACATTTCACTGAGACAATTATTGAAGAAGTGACGCACATTGTAGTTCATGTGGGTTAGAACACAAAGAAAGAGCAACGTAAAACTTTTAATTTCATTCTTTCAGCGTGACGTCGTATCAAGAATTTCTTATCTACATTACAAATTATTACACTTATCTGAGACCCAACCAAAATTTCGGGTTTTACTTGCTTATTTGTTCAAGTTGTTTTGGCTTACTTTAAGGTAACTAAATTAGCAACGATAGTTGCCGCGTCATTCAATGATATAATAGCCCGCGGAATCGAGTCACAGGTATATTTAGTGTCTAAAACGCATTTGTCCTCCGTATGCGCAGAACAACCACCGGTCAAGAAGATTTTTACAACATTTTTGTAAGAAAGAAATTTATCATTTTACCAATAGTTATTTGGATCACGATATACTAGAAAATCGTAGAATAACATTTTTCTGTTAGTGACCGTATCTGAGCCATAGAGGTCTAAGAAAAATTGTCCACCAAGGGGTGGCGTAAAACAATTAATATTTTCGCAAAGATGAATCGTTTTGATCTGAAACTTATATATTATGTAGACCTCATTAATACGAAGAGTTTGGATGCGTATTTGCTTGGATGGTGAAGGTGTCTGAGGACCTGGAACTGTTTATAGTCGAAAAAGTGGAAATTTTCAAATGTGATTTATAAACATAACCAAAGACCCGTACGTATCACAATAGGTGTGAGAAACAGAACAGATTTAACAAATAGAATAAATCTGGCAAAAAGACTCGCACGTATCTTAATATAGTAATAAGAAAACAATCCAACGTTTTATGTTCTTTTATAACTATAAGAATTTCAAAGACCCATAGAAATTACCCAAGGTGATGTCAAAGGCCCTACCGAAGTACATCTCAGACCATTCAAATCTAGAAATGGTCTTATGTTGAAAAACTGTTCGGAATCAATTGCCGCCCTACTATGTATCATCTACAACCTATCATTGAGCACCGCAGTTTTTCCAGACAAATGGAAATTATCGTACATGACACCGATACGCAAGTCCGGCAGCCGTAACGAAGTTCCGAACTACAGAGGAATAACCATTCTTCCAACTCTCGGTAAACTATTCGAATCGATCGTTTGCAAGTTTCTCACCGAACGATTCAGAGGCAAGATCTCAATCAAACAACATGGTTTCACTAAGGGCCGCTCTACCGTGACCAATTTGCTTGAATTTACGAGGACAGCTATCAAATCAATGGAATAGGGATATCAGATTGATGCGGTTTACACTGATATCAAAAAAGCATTCGACAGAATCCGGCATAGTGTACTGATCTCTAAACTCAATAAAATGGGAATACATTCTGAAATGTTGGAATGGATGAAGTCATACCTAAGTGGAAGGTTGCAGTACATCAAGATTGGGTCCCATTCATCATCGGTATTTAGAGCAACATCTGGTGTTCCCCAGGGCAGTCATCTGGACCCCATTCTTTTTGTCCTGTTCTTTGATGACATAACGAAAGTCATAAGGCGATCGAAATGTTTTTTGTATGCGGACGACCTGAAAGTTTCCAAAGAAATACGCAAAGTACTGGATTGCTCAGCCCTACAGCGCGACCTTGATGAGATTTCACAGTGGCTCAACATCAATGGTCTTGCAGTCAACATTAACAAATGCAACTCGATTTCTTTCCATCGCAACCATCATTCGCTTCACTACGACTACAAAATTGACGGTGACAGTCTATCACGTGTATTTCGAATACGGGACCTAGGCGTGATATTGGACACCAAATTGGACTTCTCAGCTCACATCGAACGCATAACAAGCAAAGCATACGCAATGCTCGGTTTTTTGAAAAGGACTTGCTACGAGTTTCGCTCAATCAAAGCTTTGAAAAGCGTCTACTGCGCGCATGTTAGATCGTACCTGGAATATGCATGCAATGTTTGGCAACATCACTGTACCTCAAGAATATCCGAAATCGAGTCTATTCAGAAGCAATTCGTCATTTACGCATTGAGACGAATTGTACGCCGTGACAGCACATATAGACTTCCGTCATATGAGTCTCGCTGTAGATTGGTTGGCATCGAAACGTTGTGGCGAAGACGTATCAACTTAAGCGTATTATTTGTATACGATATACTCACTGAGTGCATTGACTCTCCTGAGCTGAAATCCCAGATAATCATTCGACAACCTGCACGAGCCCTGCGAATGCACGAATTTCTTCAGATCAGTAATCACCGAACCCACTATGGACTTTTTGAACCGATCAACAATATGTGCATGATATTCAACCGATTCGCCCATTTGTTTGACCGATCAACATCTCGGAACGTTTTCCGTAACCGAGTACGAAGAATGTACCTTCCCGAGCACTCCACTTTCGTCACATATAGGATGAGCTGACTACCGGATTTCATTTTCGTTTTCCGCGCTGTTTTATTTCTTTCACCTGAATCTTGTCTTTTTCTTTTTTTTTTTTTTTTGTTTTTCTTCTCTCTTCTCTTTCTTTTCTCTTTTTCTGACTATTGTGATGAATCTTTGATTTTGATTTTGATTTTTGACTTGTGCTCGTACATTTCTTATTCTTGATTTTGTTCTTGTAAATTTTTACCATAATTATCAGTTGGTTGTAATACTGTTGATAAAATAAATAAATAAAATTATATCCAAGGATTGAGCCATTTTCCCCTAAAACCCTGAAATACGTGTTCTCTAAAATTTTATTTTCTACAACTTTGCCTTTGAAAGCAACTTTCTACCTCTTATAGTTCTAGAGATATGGATCATCCCTCCCAATCCTAGAGTGGTCATATCCCAGGATTGTGGCATTTTTATCCAAAATCCTGAGACACGCGTTCGCTAAATTTTTTTTCTTTACAACTTTGCCTTTAGAAGTAACTTTATAACTCTTACAGTTCTAGAGATATATATTATACCTCCCAATTCTAGAAGTGGTCATGGTCATATCCCAGGATTGAAGCACGACTGAAACACGTGTACCCTAAAATTTCATTGTGACAGTGAATCTCCATATTGCATAGTTAAAGAAATATAGACGAAAAACTGTTTTCGTATATGGCCAAGAAACTCAATTTCGTCGATTCCATTGGTCCCGGTTCCCCTACTTCTGCCCAATTTTCAGACATCAAATCCTTTCATTTGACACCAACATGAGCAATTTCCGTGCTATACTTGCTGAGATATTTGCGAAAAAGCTTCACCGACTCTCGAAAAACCATGTTTTTGGTCACTTCCTCGACTTCCTCGATTTTGCTCATCTTCGAACTTGAATCATGGGAGGCATGTATCTTTCAATGAAAAAAAAGTTTACGGTGATCGGTTGAGCCGTTTGAAAAAAAAAGTGCAGACGGACGGACATTTTTTTTTATTGTTGACGATTAATAAATGCATCTATGCCACCTCGATCTACCCCATGTTACATTAAAATTGTTTGTAGTAAACGTATAAGACCTTCGTACTTCGTACGGGTCCAAAAACTCCGGTCCCAAGGCTAATAAGTGTAGTCGTTTAGGCCAAGGTCCCTAGTATCTAAAACGAAGCTAAGTGATCTGGACTAGGACTGTAGTAAGCTAGAAAAAGCTAAAAGTAAAAATGTTACACTGCCGGGAAGCCTTTTAGAGGTCGGTTGTCTACACGCAATACCTAAAAAATCTCAAACTATTTTTTTCAAATAGTTGACATCTTTTCCTTTAAAATGACACCTTATAACATAGTTTTGGGCAAAAGTTGTATTTTTGGCGCGCTTCATTGTTTGTGCAGAAACGAAGTAGCAATGGGATTGTTTCTTGTTGTTGACGGGGACAAAGAACCATTACTGGGTAGAGATGCTTGTGTAGATTTGAAATTGATAAAAAAAGTGAATGCTACAGAGCAAGTAAATCTGGAGTTGAATTCAAAAACTGATTTCTGATTTCGAAAACTTATCCCGGAGAGTGGCTCAATCTTTGATTGGTCATTTGAACGCCCTTTAGTCAAAACTTGACACTTCTGAATACGGTTTTTCGATGTACACAGTATGCGTATCGAATTGTGTGAGTACGTGCACAGCACATACGCAGTAAGTTCACAGAAAGGTGTGTACTCTCGTCTGCGTACTTAATGCGTGTACTTTGTACACGTTATAAATACAGCAACAAAGACAATTGTAGGAAATGTGAGCATTTTCTGTACACATGCATTCAACAAGAGTAGATAATTTCTGAGCAGTATAATCCACTGGGACGCTAAATTAGATCAAATGTGTTATATGGGAGAAGTAAATGAACCTTCAGAGCGGGTGTCGAATTTAGTTGTACGAGAGAAACCAAATAAGTCTTTGAGACTCTGTTTTGATCCGCAAGAGCTCAATGATGCTATAAACGATGAACATCATCCGATCCCGACGTTCGAAAATGAATGAAAAAAAAGTTTTTTCAGTTGTTGACTTGGAAAGATGGCTTTTATCAGGTAAGGTTGAACGAAAATTTTTTGTTAGACCTGTATGGCTCAGGTACGGTCACTAACCGAAAAATGTTATTTTACGAATTTCTCGTATTGGTCTAAAGAATCAATGAGCCAATAATCACAAAAATCGATGAGGTGTTGTATTTGAGTTTCATACAAACTATTCGAAGAATTCGCAGATTGAATCTTAAGTACGAAAATCTATTAAGGGAGTTGTTTCATTGCATCGAGTTACAAAGGTGTTGGAATTTTTGACACCCACTAGACAAAGTGTTGGCCCTTAATTGATTTGTTGGGTTGCGCAATTTTCGGCCCTGATGATGATGTATACGCGACCTGAACGTTGCGACAGAGTACTTTTAACATTTCTAGCTCCGAAACAACCCATTTTCGACTAAGTTTTGTAAATGGTTTTCGATACCTAGGCCACTCCAGCGTTCGTTACATTTAACTTTCCTTCTCAGATATCCTGTAAACTATGAAGGCGTCCAAGAAAAATGCAAGTGAGAGAAACTTCCAACAATATTAAAAATTAAAACTTTTTTTCTGTAAAGTGGATAACACTGGAATGACCCACCTGAATTTCGATTCGAAACAGAAATTATTTATAATTACGAATTTCTAAACAACCATTTAAATGCGTTTATATTTTTGCACTCTTATCAAAGTACTATTTCAATTCAGTGCAACCGCAGCGTGCAGAGAATGGACTTCAAAAAATTGTGTGGTGCATTTTTTCTAACAATAATCGTTGCATATTGTAAAGAAAATACTTCTAGCAGCATAGGTGAGCCATAAGAATTGGTCCGCCTTTTTACAATCGTCATAATAAAAGGATATTCCTATGAATCCTCTGTCTTACCATTGCCGATGGACATGAACCCTCTTCAGTCAAACAATTTCGATTTATTGCAAGTTACAATTTGCAATGGTTTTACAAGAGATGTCCAAGACTTTGGATTGGTAAGGGTGTTGGATGGAAAATTTATTATTTTAGAGGTGGCAATCATTAACACCATTCTTTGCTTTTTTACAATTTTTCAACGTCTATGAACCCACAAATCTGCATCTCGATACGACCAGGGTTCAAAAATCAAATGAAATAAAAAATGATCATCAACGACAAAAGCGTGATCATCAAATCAATTTGATTTTTTTGTGGTGATCATCATGATTTTTCAAAACTTTATTTTTCGCGAGACTCGGAATTTTCATCAGTCTCGTCATAACAAACGATAAAAAGAAGTACTGATGATCACCAGAAAAAATCAATTGATTTGATGATCACGCTTTTTTCTTTGATTTGATTTTCGAACACTGCTCATGACAAAAAAGCGCACTCCACGAATGAACAATTATATGAAGATTTGATGCTGCTGCAAATGTGTAGTCGACGATTTTATCTACACAAATAATTTGTCCTCAATTTTTCCTATACGTCCGACACAAAAAAAAATTTGTCCTACTTTGGGATCTGAAATATAGAGGTGTACGAAAGCGCCAAAAAGCTCAAAATCGCTTTTTTGAAAATGGTAAAAATCCAGTCCTTATCCAAGGGGCTCTATTGAATCAATTCAACATTGACACAGGCTTGAGACAGGGGGATAGACTATCAACTGTTCTGTTTAATCTAGCACTTGAGAAGGTAGCAAGAGCAATGGCAATAAACTGGAGTGGAACAATTTTCACACAACTTCGAGACAACTAGCTGCCTTTGTGGATGATGAAGATTTGATAGGACGTGGAACCCTAGCGGTAAAGGAGAGCTTTGTGGAGATGCAATCAACAGGCAAGGAGATCGGGCTACTGGTGAACGAAAACAAAACCAAGTACCTCACGCTGGATAGAAAACATGGATCAAGGATTGGACAAAACGTTACAATGAATGAATTCAACTTCGAAGTGGTTCAGTCGTTCAAGTATCTATGTTCAGTAGTTAACATCACCAACGATATAGAACAAGAAATCCAAATGAGAATATCACAAGGAAATATATGCTTCTTTGCACTAAGACACCTGTTCTCTGCTGAGCAGGAAGACAAAATTCAGACTCTATAATACGATGATGAGATCAATCGTTATGTATGGATGCGAGACATGGACATTAACAGACACGAAAATGTACTCAATGTATTTGAGAGAAAAATGTTACTCAAAATATGTGGCCCCATCCAAGACAATAACGTCTGGAGAGCAAGGAACAATAGTGAGTCGAGCGAGGTATTTAGCTATGAAACTATCGTAGGCGCGATTAAATCATCCAGACTTAGATGGGCTGGACATGTAATAAGAATGGACAACGATAGAGCAGTAAAAAGAAAGCTAACAACAAACTGTGAAATGATTGGAAATAGAACTAGAGAAAGGCCACGCAAAAGATGGATCGAAAACGTTGAAGAAGATGTTAAAAAGCTGTCAAATATTGGAAGAGAGTAGCTGAGAACCGTCAGCAATGGCGAAATGTGGTGAAGACAGCCAAAATCCAACTGGGTTAAATCGGCTGATAAGTAAGTAAGTACTAATTTGTCCTAAATTCTTGACACTTTCAAATTAGTTTACTGACACTTCGATAGTGTAAAAATGTGTTACTAGATTTTAAAGTGTTTTGTACTAAAAAGTTTAGTACAGTAAAAATTTGTCCTCAATTTGTCCTGTGCGTATGTGAAATCAGAAAATTGCATAATGGCGAAGATAACTAGAAAATAGAGTGTACTAAAAAAATAATAAAAGCTCTTCGAAAGCTCCCAAACCAGAAAATGCATTAACAGATTACTACAAAAATTTCTCCTTAATTCGTCCTTTCGATAAGACGAAGAAGTTAACCATAGCTTGATTCTGATAACTTTACATTGTTGCTCCTCGATGCGATGCCGGTTCAAATCCGATCACCGAAAATTTTTGTAACTGTTTTTGTCGATGGTCAAGAAAGGACAAAATAAGGACATAATTTTGCGGCCCATATTCAGAGGAGAGATGGACTAAAATTTCTCTCAGCTAGATACATGAGAAAGTTCGCTTGGGCTGCCTAGCGTCACCGGTTCAAATCCGATCGGCGACAATTTTTTTTTGTTGTCTTATCGAAAGGACAAATAAAGGACATATTTTTGTAA
>WJQU01002752.1:0-25000 GCA_029228625.1 Pseudolycoriella hygida
ACTCTACCTATTTGCGGCAAGTTTGCGTAACCTTCCGCCGCCTAGGTATTTTCGCCAACCTGGTTGCTCAGGAAGGACTAGGGTGCAGTCACCCATTTCAAAGCGCAAGCTGTTCTGACGCAGCTCACTATCTACCACAGCCCCCGCGTTGCAGCGCCACTAGGCACCTCAACCAAGCGCTGGATCGGATGCGGCCATCTCGTATGAAACACTACACCCGGGGGAACCCAGCCCCGCGGTACCGAATTTACCCTCGATGCGGGCTTTCGCGGTAGGGCTCTTAACCAGACCACTTCGGTAGGGGTGTACGCAATCACCCCAAGCAAAGTTGAACCAGCTCTGGAAACCATGGTGTCGCTACCCACCAGTGGACCAACGGGTCGAAGCAAGCAAAGACCGTTGGCGACCACCCCTGTGGTAATATCACCTACAACCTGATGGCGCCACCTACAGAGATACTCTAGTCTATAGTTGTGCTCCGGCGCACGTCGCGCCGATCGCCAACCGAAAAAGTGCAAAAAAATGCGCCGCCGCTGCCGAAAGTATTTTTAATGTGCGCCGATTTGCGCCGCCGCCGAAAGTAAGAAAACTGCATCACTGCCGTCGCCGCCGAAAAAAGTTGAAAATTTAAATTTTTTTTTAGAAAACGCTCCGCCAACCGAAAAGGTTCTAAAAACGTGCGAAAATACTTGAGTTGCGCTGCTTTGCGCCGCCGCCGAGTCCCCTCTGCACCTAATTTCGCCGCCGACTAAAATCAAAAAGTGCTTAGGCGCGGCGCCGTCGATTTTTTTGACCGGCGCACACCTCTACTGTGTAGATCTACTTTCCTAGATAGAAGATGCCACCAAAAAGTAGGCTTTATTAACAAAATGCAAACTCGTGAGACAATCTATTAGAATTTATAAGTAGCTCCTGGTTGGAAAATAGATCTGACTTTATGAGTTTCAATATTTAGAGCCAATTTAAATGTTTTTATGACCAGGAAATGTTTACATAAAGTATAAGAGACTTACCTAAGGCTGACTTACAAAAAGTTGTAATTATTGAGACAATTTACTGCTTCATAAAATAGTCGTTACCGATTGAAAATGGCTTGCACAAAATTAACTGAAAAAAGCCATGGCTAATTGTGATGGAAAGACGTAATGGTCAATGCGAACATTATCTGTCGCTTAGAACCACAAAACCACGTTTTCACAATGTAACAATTAAGACGTACAGCGCCATAGTTCAATTATAATTTTCATAGGCAAATATTTGAAATGTAATCTGCTCTGTACAATAAGTATGGGAACAATTGATTTATTGCGTTAAAACAAATTATTTTCAAACAACCAATTGCACAATCTCTTTTAAAATATTTAAAATATTTATTTATGTCTACACAGACAAGTCATGTATACGTATATGTCCACGTTGAAGATAAATAATATGGAAACTGGTAAACCGTGGACAGAAAACATATCGATGTGAAACATTTGAGAAATAATATTTATGTCGAGGAACGTATAATTTTTGCATCCATGGAGATCGGATATGTGCGATAAACAACAATATCTCGATATGGTTATGTTTCTGTTTTTGAAAAAAAAAAATTGGATAAAATCTTTTAACTTTATTTTCGTTTGTTTAAGAATTGAGTGAAAGTATGCTAAAGTTCGTTCAACTTCACTTGTTGCATTCAAACTTCCATGACTTTTGTGTTTATCTTACAATTTGTTCTGCTATACGCAGAGTTCAACTCTGATTTAAGTATATTACTGATCATTGCTTGCATACAATTGATAGGCTGCAGATTACATTACACGGTAAGCAAACATTTGCGTCCATTTGCATTTGTGATGGGCTTTCGATTGTTAGCGCGTTGGTAGTTTATTAACCCTCGTGACTTTAAGCTCATTAGTTTTTGCTATAGTTAGCAGACGTAATGTAAAAGTATGCGAACTACATATTTGCAACAGATAAGTTATTATTATTGCAATTTAAAAATGAAAATCCAACATCACTTCTAATTTTACCATTTACATGTCAGATAGAGACATCAAAAGATAATGGAATTTCTTTGCAAAAGCGAACCTAATTTTCTCACAAAAAATGCATTAAGTTCATTGTTAAATTGCTGATTCTTAAATATTGTCACGTTTGGATGACACGATTATGAGACTCGATAAATAACTAATGAAAAAAAAAATTGTTTGTTGTGCCAGCTTTCTATCCATATTCCATATGCTTGGCGGTTCAGCCATTTGTCATTTTAAAATAAAGATTTACCTTTTCCATTCAATCGAATGTATTTGTCCATTCGTTTTCACATACAAATTATGTCTTCTCATCTCTCCAAGTGAAAGATGCTCATAGATCAGTTGTGTGCTATTGATGTATGGAGTGTAAAAGTGCAATTGATCTTCCCATAATTTATTCCGAGTCTCGAAAATGATTCCATGTATGAGTTCCGCTCAATCGAAGTACATAAATAAAGGAATAACAAAGGAAAGAGGTCCTTGTATGTTTCGCGAGTAAGGAGACGATAAGGACACTTGTGTCACCTATTACGCCTTCCAGGAACTAGAGTTGTGCGGGTCGACCTTTTTTCCAAATGGAACCCGAACCGAACCCGATCCGAAATGAAAAATTCAAACCCGAACCGAGCCCAAAATCCTGACCAGACCTTTTTTAAAAAGATTTTAATACAAATGTTTTTTTCAACTCAATTTTGAGAAAATATTGACTCAATTTGATTTTCGGGTCAGGTCTTGTTTGTAAACCCGGAAAAAACGAAAATGAAAATTCGACCCGACCCGACGAATTCATTCAGGTTCGGTTCAGGTTTTCAGTCGAGTTTCAGGCGGCCCGCTCACCTCTAGTCAGTTAGATCAGTCCTGTCTCAGTGCCTGTACTCTTTTGCGTGGAAGGGAATGAGAAAGGAGATGAGCAAAAGCTGGCACTACAACTCGGACTCCAAATTACTATGCATTAAAGAGCTAAAGGATTGGGTGGAACGGAAAGACGTTGAACGCTGAAATGCGTGTAAAGGAGGTGTTCACACGAATATCTTTTTCCCGAAACCCAAGGAAAAGTGGGTCAAAGATTTGCTTGGGATGAACCGGAATCGCATCAGGAGGGTAGTAGGAAGCGATTCACGAATATTGTGGGCTGAATCGACACTTACACAAGTTGAGGCTCTCAGCGACTCCTAGAAGAAGAAACTGGAACGCATTTGATATTAGATTGTCAGTATGTTCCTTCAACTGAGGCGCAGAGTTCCGGGAGGCTATATGGTACAACCTTCATTGTGACTTGTCACTCCGGTCAGATTCCCAACGACGACTACAGAAAGATTGACATGATTTAAATCATGACCTAGTGGGAAACAAAGGATCGATGGATGTGTGTTTCAAGATCACGCATATAATAATCGCAACCTAATAAATCTAAAATCTAGAACTTAAGAGCAAGTCGAAAAAATGTAAATTCTGTGTAAATGACAAATTATTCAAAACTATAGCTCATGTACTGTGAGAGGATGACTCTTATGCAAATGATAGATGAATCAGAATTCAAAAATTTGAAATATGTAGGTACAAAGCTCCGAAATATTTAACATCGCAAACAAACTTGGTATGCGATGATTTTTCAGAGCAACTCTCGACCTTCATACTCAAACTTTTTGAATTCTGATTCATATTCGTAAATGAGTCATCCTCGCACAATTACATGAGTCATAATTTTGAATTATTTGCTATTTACGCTCTAAAAAAACATCGCAAATTTGACGGTTAACAAAAAATGAGGACTGTCAAGTTTGCGATGTTTTTATAGAACAGAATCCTGGGCAAGTAACAAGTTATTCAAAATAATAGCTCAAGTACTGTGGGAGGATGACTCTTACCCAAATAATAGATGAATAAGAATTCAAAAACTTTAAGTATGAAGGTACAAATATGCTTTGACATAACATCGCAAACAAATGCGATGATTTTTCAAAGCAATTTTCGACATCCATACTCAAACTTTTTGAATTCTGATTCATCTATTATTCGTGTAAGAGTCATCCTCTCACAGTACATACATGAGCTATATATTTTGAATAATTTGTCACTTACGCAATTTCGGTTCTAAGAAAACATTGCAAGTTTGACAGTTCACATTTTTGCAATGTGTTCTTAAGAGCATGTTGCAAAAAATGTGATCTGTCAAATTTGCGATGTTTTGTCATAGTATAGTAACAGTGAATTACTTGAAATTATAGCTGATTGACTGTGCGGTAATGGTATTTAGGAAGAAAATAAATAAATCAGAACTAAAAATTATTGAGTAAGTAGGCCTAAAGCTACTGTGAAGAAACATCGCATTCTTTATTAGTGTGTGATATTCTGTTAAAAAGCAACTTTAGACCTTCGTATCCAAAACTTCTGGATTCTAATTCATTTATTATTAGTCTGAATATCATTTTACTGGACCATTGTGTATTATCGTAAGATAATGATCTGTCAAAACATCGCAACAGTAGAACAAAATTTTTTTATTGTTAATGTACAATGAAATCTTGAAAACAAAATACATCAGAGTTTAATTGCTCCTGTCGTGTCGTAATTCTGACATGGGTAAGGTCTAATATTAGCGATCTGATATGATTATTCTGTTCATATGAGATCTTTGAATGAAAATTTCGATTTTTTAATGGATAAAATGGGTAAACTGTTATTAGGTACGCGTCTATAACATTACTTGTAAGAGACGTATGATAATGTTTCAAATAGTTGTATGAAATCGAAAGATAGGCAAAATATTGTAGACATATACATTGTTGCATGAGTCTGAGATTACATTATTGAAAGAATTTTTTATTTTGCAATTACAACTCGTTTGAATGACCAATTACACTAAATCTCTATTCAAATACATTATCCGCGGTTGGATGTTGTTTCTAATTAATTTGTCCTTCATTACTCCCCACCGTATCCAATTACATCTATCACAGACGACTCCATATTAAATGAATGTTGATTGATGCTAATGGTGATTCATTTTTTTTTAAACAATTTATTAGAAATGATTCCAGAAAGATCACTTTCTGCGGTATACATTCTTCATATGCGGAAATGGAATATTCCGACGGTTTGAGTGACTATTTTTTATTGCTGAATGGAACGTCTAATGCTTTCTTTCGTCATTTTCGTACACTCAACTATGAGAACTATGTGAACGAATGTTAATCTGAAGTGAAAAATTTAAAAACAAAGCCGTTGGTATGATACCTGAGTTTTTTTTAAATTTAATTTTGCATTTCTGCGATTGTACTTTGTTATGAAAGATGTTGTCAGACTTGTTATGAGCACATAAGATTTATAAAATAATAATTTTTTTTTACTTTTCTTTACCAACTTAACATTTTTATGACGATGATGATAGAGAAATAATTTTTCTTTTTTTTTTTTACTCCAATTTTCATTACGTAAACAAAAAATAAAATTACGGATCGAATCACATATATGATATTTTATTGGAAATATTTTGTTGAGATAAAGAGAAAGTTTTCAACATTTTTTATGTTTGGATTAAGTAAGTGAACACGAAGTTACTTTAAGTACACAAAATATACCGGCCGACGATCCCAAGCCATTCCACTTGATGTATTGTGTTAAAAAGAATGAAAAAAATTGTACGAAATTCCATTACGTTTTTCTTTTGTTTTATATCGTTAACCATGATCATCACTTCAGCTAAATGTTTGGGAATCGGATGAAAGTGAGATTGAAATAATTTTCATTTTTCATTCAATATATGTAACATCATTGGGTCGAATGATGTTTTTTCGTTTTTGCTCTAATGTGTGTCTGAAATCTCTCTGATCGGAATTTAATTAAGAAATTGAAGACAAACGAAAAAGTGTCCGAAATCTTTCTTTTTACTCCAATTTGAAAGAGGAATATTTAATTGATTTGTAAAAAGAAACATGACAAACGAAAGTTTTGCAATAATTTATCAATAAATGAAGTGTCCGCAAAGCATTTTTTGTTTAATGATGTGGTAAATTTTAGAAGAAACAGTTGATAATGTGCCGCTGCTCACATTTTTTGTTCCACGGTTTCTGCATATTATGAGGCGGATGTTTCGTTTATGCAAAATATGAAAACAAAATAAAAATGTAACTTCAACATGTCGTTGTGTCGATGCCATAACATATGTTAGTGAAGCTTTTAAAATCAAAAGTGTTATAAATGTCTAATGATCACATAATCCATCACAAATGGAACGCTTTTCGTGTTTCTTCTTCTTCCATAATGTTCCACTTAGTTCCACCCGCTTTTTTATTCAGAATAATGGCTATTACACATACACTTAAGAGGGCCGTCAAAGAAATGCAATTTGTCGAAAAGTTTTATGCTTAACCCCGGTCCCCTGAGCTCAAATCGTCCACCGAAAACTTTTTTTTGGTCGAATGAATTTCAAGAATGATTTCAGTATAGGGTAAATGCTCCTTCATCGGCCATGTTGTAGTTTCCGGCCAGCACCAGTAACCGGCCATATTTCAATGCAAAAGTGGCCGATTGCTAATGAAACTATGACTCTATGGAGACTACTACATGGCCGATAACTGGTGCATTTACCCTACCACAATGACGATGCGAGCAAACATTCGTCGAATGCATATGTCACGAACGAATTTCAAAAACCATGGATTTTTGGAGCATTCACTATTGAGACCTTGAGATAGTTTTAAATTGGCAGAGAGAAATTAGTCCAAACCAGGAACTATTTTGAGAAGTTGGAATTTCTCGAAATTTTTCTAATTTTTTAAAAATTTCTCAAAACTAGATATAAAAATTTTTCAAAAAATTCCGCAAACTTTCTTTGAGTGTATAATGTTTCTTAGAAATACTAAGGACCGCAGTGGGTCGACCCACACTTGACCCACAGTTGCATAATTCACAGAAAGCGTTTTTCTGCGTGTTCTAAAACTTTGGGTCAGGTGTGGGTCGACCCGCTAAAATTGTGGGTCAGGTGTGAGTCGACCCACTCCGATCCTTAAGACCTCACCCACTATTTTAGCGGGTCGACCCACACCTGACCCACAGTTGCAGAATTCACAGAAATAGTTTTTCTAAAACTTTGGGTCAGGTGTGGGTCGACCCGCTAAAATTGTGCGTCAGGTGTGGGCCGACCGACCCACTCCGATCCTTAAGAAATAGTCTCTGAGCCAAACACAAACACACGTTTTTGTTCATATGTTGCAAGTGGTTAATAGTTATTAACTGCATTGACTGTGTTTGGGTTTGCGGTTTCCGATCCAAAGGCGAGGTACCGAAATCGCACAAGTGTGACAATCGATTCACATAGTGAATTCAGTACAAGATTTTAATGCGTAAGCGAGCGATATATCGAAAAAATCGAAATAAAAGTTTCATTCGTTTGTTTTGAAAACAACCCGTGCCGGCCATGTTTTTTTTACAGGCCAATTATTTCCGGTATATAAGCTGTTATATGTGTTATATACGATTAGTCAAGAACTAGTACGTTTTTTCGTATGTATATATTGATAGTGTAACACAACAATACAAGACTATTAACAAAGTATAACAAATATGCGGTGTGGTCTCTCCTCGGGTATCACTAATGCCTTACTTTCACAAATCGTACTCAAATCTACTATTACCTCAGGACTAATCTAGTCTTACCTCAAAAAAACTAACAAAATATTTTCCTGAATCAAAAAAAATAGTAAGTTTCACAAAAGGGGGATATTTCACAATGACAAGTTACAGTTACTGATCCCACATCCCATAACATTGTTGAAAACGTAGAGCTTTCACTATCTACGAAAGAATACGCTTTAGCTTGCTTCATAGATATATCAGGAGCATTCAACCACGTCACATACACAGCTATAAAGAGGGCTTGTTATAAATTTGAAATAGACGAGGGGATCGCGGGATGGATAATGGCTATGCTGTTAAATAGAATAGTTTTTGTATATTTCGGCACATCTACAATCGCCGTTTCAGTATCAAAAGGATGCCCACAGGGAGGAGTACTCCCACCACTCCTGTGGTGCTTGGTAATAAACGAACTCATTACTATGCTAAACGATAAGGTTTTCAAACAGAGGGATTTTCAGACGATTTAGCAACTCTGATCAGAGGGAAATACGTAGGGGTACTGTGTGACATTCTGCAGTCAACACTTAATATGGTAACGAAATGGTGTGACAGTAATGAACTAACCATAAATCCGGCTAAGACTAAAATGATCTTATTTAACAGGAAAAAGAAGATTGTAGGCCTTAAAATCCTAAATTAAAGGAGAAGAAATACAGTTTGTCCAATGGGTTAAGTATTTAGGTATAATTCTAGATAATAGACTTTACTGGCTACTCAAT
The DNA here is from genome assembly GCA_029228625.1 of Pseudolycoriella hygida. Classification (NCBI taxonomy): domain Eukaryota; kingdom Metazoa; phylum Arthropoda; class Insecta; order Diptera; family Sciaridae; genus Pseudolycoriella; species Pseudolycoriella hygida. Next base: position 8,381 of record WJQU01002752.1, read on the forward strand.
TTAGACGAAAGACTAAGGAAAGCGAACGTTGCTTTATGGCAATGCCGCAAAGCTTATTGCAACACTTGGGGCCTATCACCAAAAGTGATGCATTGGATATACAACACCGTGATAAAACCAATGTTAATGTACGGGTCCTTTCTTTGGAACCACATATGCAGGCTCAAGTACGTGCAGGAAAAACTGGCTAAATTTCAAAGAACCGCATGCAAAGCCATAATTGGCGCGTGGAAATCAATGCCAACGGCGGCCATGGAGGTAATACTGAACCTACCTCCTTTGCATATTTTCATAGAAACTGAGGCTTTTACGACATTCGATAGATTGGCAAAAATGCAGGGTAATAGGCTAAAGAACACAGACCACAACAGGATTTGGATAAAAAAAATAGAGGAAGACTCAACCTTTATTATGCCCTCAGATAAAATAACGCCCATATACAGATTTGACAAGAGCTTCGATGTATATATACCCTCAAGGAACGATTGGCTGAATGGAATTTTCCCTCCAGAACATGGCATAGTCTGGTACACAGACGGCTCAGTCATAAACAAATCAGCAGGGACCGGGATATTCTGCGCTAATCCTACAACAGAAATTTCTATTCCACTTGGAAATTATTCATCCATCTTCCTAACGGAGTTGAGAGCTATATTAGAATGTGCAAACCAAAAAGTAAATCAGGAAAGATCTAATGAAATAATATTCATCTGTTCAGACAGTCAGGAAGCTCTGAAGATACTTTCTTCTTCTAAATTCACCTCAGCTCTGGCTCTCGAGACGTTGGAATACCTAAATAAATTATCAGAAAAGAATAGAGTAGACCTAATATGGGTACCAAGTCACTCTAATGTATCAGGAAATGAAAAGGCAGACAAGCTGGCACGATCAGCAGCTCTGAGCAAACCAGGGGCCAGAACCTATGATGGGTACACCACATTCTATATTCAAACAAAAAATAAATAAGATGCGATAAGATGTGAATGCTCCTTTCACAAAACACTGGGACGAAATTCGCAGTTGTAGACAAGCTAAGAATTGCATCCGAGTCAATAAGAAAAACTCCAAATACTTAATTAACCTAAGTAGAACTAGACTCAAAGTATTTACGGTCGTAGTTACAGGCCACTACGGTTTTAATAAGCATCTCACGACAATTGGAAAGCGCACGAACACGGGCTGCGATTTGTGTGACAATAACACTGATACGGCCGAGCACTACCTATGCAACTGTCCGGCTTTTATCACAAAAAGACGGCAGTTCCTAGGAGGTTTCTTGATCAATTACAACATGATTAAGAACTTGCGTCCGCAGGACATCCTAAACTACATCAGTAGTACAGGAAGGTTCAGCTAAGCAAATAAACAAAAACAATAGCAAGCACAATAGGCCCAAACGGTGGCCTCCGTGCGCGTTCGGCCAGTAAGCCGAACAGCTATTGTTAATAAAAAAAAAAATAAAAAAAATACTGATCCCACTCTTCTGATCGAATATCACTTAACCTTAAAAACATTATGCCTTTAAATGGCAAACTTTTTCATAATTTAATTAGGCGGTTCGTATTGTATCGTCAAGCTCAATAAACGTCGTTTTCCGCTTACCGAATGTCATAAATCATTGGACACTTTGGATGTTTCTTACATGGTGCACTTTTTATAACTTGCTATTCATCAATCCAACGAAATGCTTTAATTCGTATCGATTTAACGTAATTACAGGTTGCTCATATAAATTTCACAAAAATTATTCAAGCTCAATACTTAAAATGAAATCTGAATTTATCGATCGTCATTTTATTCGTATAATAACAATGCAATGTAAATGTTACAACGATTTAAAGTTTTGTATGCTTTTTCTTCGACTCTTTTTTTTAAGTAATATATGCCACGAGGTTATGGTCATGTTTATTGCTATAAGAGTATTATCTACACAACTTAAGCGATCTCATAAAAATATGACGTTGCCATTATATAGAAATTTAAGCTTTTGTTTTTTCTTCGCTTTTTTTTTCATTTGATCTTTGTTTTTTGTACCGATCTCAAGTGCTCTGTTTTTATTACAATCTTCTAGTTACTTAGCTAGATACCGGCACCTGTTGAAATGATGTTAAGGTTGTTTAGTTACTTCAATTCAAAAGACTCTTTTCAAAACTTGTAGCTATGCGAAACAATTTTTTTTTGAATGAGTTATTTATGATGTCGTTTTGTTTGTTTGATGCATGTACAAATGTCTGTCTTAAATGGTTGTTATTATTCATTCCGTATAAATGTCACAAAAATATTTTACTACGTTTTTTTCACAACTCTTTTTTTTCTTATTCTTTGTTTTGTCTCTGCGTCTATCTGAAAAATTGTTTATTCGCCATCAAGTTCGTATATCGTATAATGGAAGAGGTATGCCTAACAACATTATTTTTTATTTATGACAAGAGAATTCATATCCTCCAAAGAAAAGTCAAATTGCTTCACCTTGAATATCAAAGCTATTTGCCGTGTGGATATGGTTTAAATATTTGTCGTTTGAATTGAGTTAATGTTCGGAAATGAGTAATTGTTGTGTTTGTTTGCACTTTAATGCGTGCGGTATCGATTTTAGATTGAATTATCGCAATTTTTGTTTTGTTTTACAAGTAAAATCGAAGGTTAGGCAAACCTTCCTTGTTCTCAGTGAGGGTTCAAGTCTAACAACGAAAAGGCCAAGACTTAACGGACAATCGTGTTTTTTTTAAATAAAGGAATCCATTCAGGGATGATGTTTATAATCGAATCGGCATTGAAACAATGAAAAGACCGACGGCGTTGACTTAAGAGCACGCCGCAAAAAGGTGAACTGTCAAATTTGCGATGTTTTTTTAGAAGAGAATCCTGCGTAAATAACAAATTCTTCAAAATTATAACTCATGTACTGTGAGAGGATGACTCTTACACGAATAATAGATGAGTCAGAATTCAATAAGTTTAAGTATAAAGGTACAAATCTGCTGTGAAATAACATCGCAAATGAACTTGGAATGCGATGATTTTTCAGAGCAACTTTCGGCCTTCATACTCAAACTTTTCGAATCTTGATTCATCTATTATTTGTGTAACAGCCATCCTCTCACTATCAATGAGCTATAATTTTGATTAATTAGTTATTTACGTAGGATTCTGTTTAAAAAAAACATCGCAAATTTGAGAGTTCATATTTTTGCAATGTGCTCTTAAGCTAAACTTAGAGTTCCTTGTTTTACTTCGATCATTCCCGCAGCGGTAGCGGAGGGCGTGATTCAGTCACCACACCCCAAACTCAAAAATGCCAAAATCTTTGGAAACAGGAGCCATATATATGCGAACTTTGAGTTTTTTCCCCCTGCCTCCCTCCCCCACCAAATGGTTTAAAAAATAAATACGTCGCAGCAGTTTTCCAACGAGTCCAGACTCATCAAAATCGGTTGGAAATGAGCTGAGGTTTGAAAATGACATTTTTCTATGTATTTAAAATTTTTCTATTGTTCTCATTATCCACGTGGCTTATGTCAAAGTATACGAAATTTCATGATGAAGTACATAAGTCCACAAGCATATCAATTTTTGTTGCTTGATATAATGATGAAATTCATCATGAAATATTGTACACTTTGACATAAGCCGCCGCCGCACTGAAGGCGTGAATTGTTTAAACTTTTTTCCTGATCTACGTATCTATCTATCTATATCCTATCTAATAAATTTCGATCTCGAGAACGAGACACGAGTCTTGCTGAAATTTTCACTGAAGGTCAGTCTCGGCCCAAACTGAAATGTCGTAGTGTGCAGAAAAGTGGTCAATTTTGTGGGTTTTTCAAGTAATGTTCGGAGTTTTCGATTTTAGCTCCGGAGTGACAATAGCTAGAGAGTAGGTTTCTTCGGCAAAGTTGTAGAGATCCATGAGGAGAGTTTTTTGAGATCCTAAGAAAATGGCTGCAAGCTGTCACAGTGACGCCATCTTGGATTTTTTACTATCTCCTGAATTAGAGTACCTAGGCGATTGTATTATTCGGGAAGCTATAGATATTGTTGAGGAGAATTTTATGAAATATTGAGAAAATGGCTGCTAGCTGTCAAAGTGACGCCATCTTGGATTTTTGCTGTATTCTAAATTAGAAAAATTTAGACAGTTGGTTTCTTCGAAAAAGTATATATATCGGTGAAGAGAATTGGTGTCACGAAGCGTTCCGAAGTTAATCGAAGGTAAAACGAAGTGTTCCGAAGTTAGTCGAAGGTGACACGAAGTGTTCTGAAGGTAGCCGAAGGTGACACGAAGTGTTCTGAAGGTAGCCGAAGGTGACCCGAAGGGTAAGAAATTTATTTTCTGAGAAAATTTTTTGAAGAAAAGTTTTTTTTCGGAGAACATTTTTTTTTTAAATGTTCGAAGAAAATTTTTTTTGTAGCGTGAAAACTGAACGTTGTTGGGTCTGGTATTTGTGAGGTATTTTTACGAAGAGTCGGTATCAGTCAAAGTTTAGGTGAGATTGCAGAATGAGTTATGGAATTACTCTACCAATCCCCTCAATTTCGACTTTTACTGAACTACATGACCTTTTTTAGATTGCGACGTCTTACACCGTACTGTGAAATTCACCCTTTAAAAAATCATTTACTCAGGTACCCAGGATTGCGAATTCCATCTGTTTTCAGACCGACGACGGACAGGATGATCAAGTCACATTTAGTCTGAAGCCATCTGAATAGTGAATACGTTTGAAACACAGTGACAAAAAAGACTAGAGGTGTGCGCCTCGCCGTTGGGTCTTTTAGACTCTTCAGAAGACTTTTAGATAATTTTTTTTGTTCAATAAATCGGCATGAGGCAAATTTAAGAGTTACAGCATTTACGCCGACAATTTAATCAAAAAGTCAAAAAATTGTCGGCGTAAAGAGCATAACTTTTAATTTTGCCGCGCGCAGATTTACTTGGACCAAAAAAAGGGATTCTCTGGTTTGTTATTTGAAAGTCTTCTGAAGGATGTCATTTAAATCCAACGCCGAAGGTCACGCAGCCGATCTACTAAAAATCTATCGACGCACACCTCTTAAATAGACTAAACAATTTTACTTGTCTGCAGTTAATATGAAATTCCTGCTGCAGCTGTACTTTATGACAAACAACAGATGTAAAATTCTGAAATGACTATGTTTTATGAATTTGGATAAACTGAACAAGTCGATTGAGAAATAAGATTACGACAAAAAAAATTTGCGTTGTTTTTTCTATTGGACGGTACCAATAATTGTGAACTTAGGCTAACAGAATCGTAAAGACGATCGCATACTAAAGCACTTTAAAATTACATGACTTGGAAACAACGAAAAATCCAAAATTTAAGTGTTCCCAAGCAATATCTCTTACCCTTATTGCTTATCTTCTTTAGACTCATAAACTTATTCTAAATTACTCTGACGACATTCTTTCCCTTTGAAATAAATTAATATCCATTCTTCCTTCCATGCATACAAATTGTTTCACATAACTTTGTTTAAATGTTTTACCTGTTTTTGAAAGCATTCTTAAATCATGAGGAATGTTATAAATTTGTGGAATTTCAATGCATTCTGTACGGAAATGTTTGACATTGACAATGAGATGCGCCACTCAAGGGTTGTTCACTTATCTTCGTTTTACAGAAAAATTCGAAATGTTAACGACCACATTTCAAGTGCGATGACGTTTTGTTATTGGTCGTTAAATGTTCTTTTATTATTTTCAATTTGGTCATCGTCTTATTTTGTTACAAAATCTTTTTTAAAAAACTGTTTTTTTAATTTTATGTTTCGTTAAGACTAAAACGGTGCGTCGTTAAACAATCGGCCGCGCCAGTTCAAGCCATCATCATCACTGGTTCACTTCGGCGGCGATGTGCTTCGGCGATGTCAAAGTATACATAATTTCATGACGAATTTCATAATGTGTCAAGAGATGAAAAATTGTTATATCATGAAATTTCTTATGCTTTGACATAAGCCGACGTCGCACAAATTGCGTGGATAAGTTTAGTGGCGATTTTTGTTTCGGGGGCGATGAACGCGACTTGTGTCGACGACACACGGGTTTAGTTAAGACGATCTTCAACAATAAATCTTATTAAAAATTTATTGCAATTCAAATAGCACATAAATTTAAATATATTTCCGCAACCTTGAAACGAATATGAAAAAAAAGATCAATTATAATGCAATGCTATAAAAAATAGGTAAGAATTGGTGTGGTTTATTCGATTCCATATTGCAAACACGTTTTTATTCTCCGTGAAAACTGAATCTAAAACACCATTTGATTTTCATGCACCGTTTCATCGCATTTTAATTGATTGATTTCATACTAAGATAAATGTAACATTTAAATAATTCACCTTTTTTTTTAAATGAATCAAAAGAATTAATTTTTTTAAAGCTTCGATTCAACATTGCGAAGATGGAGTTAAAACTGAATAACAATTAAAATTTTGTTTTTTGCGACCAAGTTCCAAATTAAAATTTCGTTTTTATGTCAAGACTTCAAAGGCAAAGCTAATAAGTTGGATTGAAAGATTCATTTATTAAATCATTTGACTTGAATAATGTGATACGAATCTTCAATGATCGTATCGGAATTGTTGAAAAAAAATAATTAAGATTTGACGTATCCTTCAACAAAGTTTATCCTGCATTGAAATTTTTGGAACGTCTTTTGGAGAGTCTTTAGATAAACATCACTTGATGTCTCAACTTATAATATTGTCAATGAAGTAACAGTTAGTACATAACGTTTGATTTTTGTCTTGGTCACTTTTCTGTCCTAATTTGCATAAGAAACTTAGTGCGAAAGAGACAAAAAACTTTGTGTGGAATTTTGTATAGATTTTTTTTTCTCTCTTTCGCACTAAGTTTCTTATGCAAATTACGGCAGTTTTGTACTATGTTTTATCGTATGAGGCATTCAGTATTTTCAGGCTTTTTGCTTGAGATCTTTTTTTTAGCCACTTTTCCGTATTATAATCAATTAACCAAAGCTCAGAAAAAATTAAAATAATAAGCGAGGGGTGGAAATAAACTTGAAATAAAAATAGAAATGAAGGTTCATTGGTCCAATGATCCAATACAAAAATACTCATGAGAGATAAGAAACCAAAATCATAAAATTATATCAAATGCCGATATGTTCCCTAAAATAAGACCTAGCTTTGCGATCGAATTCCTGGAGCCGATCCAAGTACCGAATGTGGGGTGGAAGTGTGTTGAATAAAGTAGGCCCAGCATACCGTAAACTACGTTTGTCATAATTGGTAAAAATCCTAGGCCTTTTCAATAGATATGAAAATCTTGTTCTATATCGATTGATGTTCTCTGAAAAGGTTAGTGAGTGGTGCTTCAAATCGTTGACACTGCAAAAAACATATTTGCAAACTACATGTGCATACATCTGCTGTATAATCATCATAGCAGGAAACTGATCACGAAATAGCAGTTCGGTGGAATACTTCGGTTGGACTTTGTGAGTGGCTTTTAGAGCTCTCTTATATAGAACATGTAACTCATTCATAAGCCTTTTGGATGGTAAGCCCCATACGCCAATACAGTATGTCAAGTGGCAATGGATGGTGGAATAATAAATCAATCTGAGAATCTTCGTAGGGATTACCCCGATCCTGCAAGAGATAAGCCTAATAAGATTGGCCGCATGCTCTTCCCAAGATACAAATTGATCAAGCATTAGACCGAGGCACTTTACTGAAGTGAACGTTTCTATTTTCATGCCATTGCACAACAGATCGGGCAGGTTGGAGATATCGACATGGGACTTACGGAAATGTACCATCTTGGTTTTGCCCATATTCAGAGTTAACTTTTTAACACGATATTTTTTTCAAACTATCATTAAATCTGCGGAAAGGTCCGAGATGTTGCTGGAGATATCTGACGACGATATAAACATGTTGGTATCGTCTACGAACCCATAGGGAGATGACTTGATTGGCAACTTATAAAATTCATTTATAAAAAGTATGAAGAGAAGCGGTGACAAATTGCCACCCTGCGGTACTCCGACTATTACATCCAATAAAGAACTTCTGTACCCATTGCACTCTATAAACTGCTTCCTACCACATAAGTAGCTCCTCATAAGGTCAAGAGCGACCCCTCGTATTCCTGAACACTCTAGTTTAAACAAAAGTAAGTTGTGGACGACAGTATAAAACGCCTTAGACAAGTCTAACAATAGAGAAGAGATTATTCTATTTTGATCTATCTCCGAAATAATCATATCAACCATATCGAATAGTGCTCTATGCGTCCCACTCCCTTCCCTGAATCCGTATTGCCTGTTGCTGAAGAAACCACAGTGGTTAAAGAATGACAAAAATGATTGTTGGATCACGGTTTCTAGTATTTTGCTAATCGCTGGGAGAATAGAAATCGGCCGATAATTACCAACCTCACTCCTGAGATCTTTCTTATAGAAGGGGATCACTTTTGCAGTCTTTATGACGTCTGGGAATTTACCTTGCACCATGCAGAGATTGAAGAAATCAGTCAAAATATGGAGACACCGTTGAAACGCAGCACTTTAAGGACCTCACTGTCACATTATCGTACTCAGGGGCTTTATCTACGTCCATTGATAATATAATGGAAGCTGTTTTTTCGATAGTGACGGGCTCCAGAAATATAGATAACGGACTGTTGGTCAAAGTATTGAAGCAATTCAAATCGTCTTGGGCAGTTTGTGGAATGGCTTCGACCAACTTGCTGCCTACAACATGAATTGAGTCTGAGTGAATTGAAAGTATGTATTTCAATACACTTTAATTGCTGGGATATTCTTTTGATTTACTAGCAGTGTTCCCTAGTTACAATGTTTCCGAATACAGTTGAAATGCAGGCGAAAACGTGTCCGCCGTTCATGAGAAATTTTACGAAGAATGGAAACGATGCAGCCAGAGACATTATATAGCGGCTGGGTTTCCTACATAGACTATAAATCTGATGAAACAAAATTTTTTTTTGAATTTTGTATGGTGATAAAATGTCAAATAGACCGTGTCTACAGATTTCATCAGGCAACATTCCTGCTTTTGACGAGTAGCGACATCTACCTTTTTTCATACTTTCATACCGTTCAACTGAGTCCAATAGCGCCATTGATAAATACGGTTCAGTAGAAAACAAATGACACCATCTATGATGATGACATTTGCTCACATTTTTAGTCTATCTGGTAAATCCAGCCGCCATATCAAGTCTCTGTATGCAGCTTGAACAAATCTGTTATCTCGGTTATCTCCTATTTGGTGTGGGTTGTACTATTTAAGTCAGAGAGGGGATATTTTTGCCTGGACTTGCATCTAGAGGGCCAATGTCAACAAAAATGAAAAAAATTGAACGATACAGTACGGAACGTACGGACGTAAGTCCCAGTAAATATATCAGCTCTCTGGTTTAAGTCCAATTTTTTATCAGAAAAACCCGTACGCATTTTTGCATCTTATCGCAGAACAATTATTCTACACGCAAATCATCTTTCCGGGTTAATACTCTACTTTCTGGCAGATAGCAACAATATTTTATTATGTGCTCCATTTTGAGACTGTCAATTTTTCGATTTTTTACGAACATTTTACTTTGATTGATCACCTCAAAATTCGCATAGGTAAATTAGGCTGCCTGCTAATAACTTTAATTATCATTTTTAAAGGTGTACAAACATGTTATAAACGGCTATATAATTTACTAGGTCAATCTCAAGATTCGCACGACGGACGGCTAGCGTTTTTTTTGTCTTTATAGCCACGCCCACAGTTATTTATCACAGTCGAAATTTTCTATTCGTAAAATTAATGAAAAATTTTCATCAACATCCATCCATGATACCTAATATTCTTATTAATGGGCACGCATTTTCTCTGTTTTGTTAACATTGCCCTACATACACGGTCATACCGACACATTTATCTTAACCCTTGTTGAACTAAACCTTCAATTCATTTTGAATGTCAGCCGGAAACACCTTGTCTGAATTACACTTGTTACCTTTGAGCAAGTTCAACCATTCATTGGTAATGGCAACTTTTTAATGTATTTTAGCGCTAGCACAACAACATCGGGGATAAAATTTAGTCAATGGTTTCATGTCTAGGCTCAATGTGAATGTGTGCGATTTATTGAAAAAATAAATTTGACTCCTATTTGGGGAGAGCTGAAATAGCTAGTGACGTTTTCGTTTGTAATATCGGAAAACCTCAAATCTTAAATTCGTTTGTTGGGAATATCCAGAGTTTTTTATTGCGCCACATCCCGCTCCCGTAATTAACGATAAACCAAAGAAAAGTCATCACCTTTGAAATGGGTGTAGGAAAGTAGCGATAAGTTTTTGACGAAACAACAAGTCGGGACAAGTATGGACGTTTCGCTTGAGGCACATCCCATATGTCTCGCTGTGGAAAACTCCCAATAATCTCGCTGAGGAGATCACCCAGAAATTTCGCTGGAGAGACAGCTGGGGACACCTTCCACAGACGGACGGATGGACGGATAGGAATGGTGAAAACATAAAATAGCTATCTCTACTTGATAAAGGAACATTTTTTGTCAAAATTTGGAGTAAAAAGTAGATCTATACCAACTGCCAAGATGACGTCTTAAACGTCAGAGTTTCATACCTCATAAGGAGTTGAGAAAACAGACAATCTGGGTTTTTTCAATAGTTCGGTATCAAAGACGAAAAAGTAAAGAAAAATTCAGCTCCCATAAATAGACCGTGTCTTGTCGGAGTCTTGTCCCCGAACCTCAAGTGGTCACATTTATATTTTTTCATAGCTGAATTGATATCCCAACATAGAACTACCCCCCTTTTCTTAACTGACGTCGTTCATACTGTAATACCTGAATACGCTGAATATGGACAAACATAAAACAAGGCACCTAATCCATCGTATTTGCCTCGCGTGGTACTAAACTGAAGTGGTGTTCGACTTTCGTAAAAGAAAACATCGTCCAGTGTTGTATGTCTGAAATTGTCCAGAAACTCAGCTAGCGCTGACTGTTCAGTATAAAATGAGAAACACGATCTATAGCGAGGGCTGTGACGTTTGAAACGTCATTTTGACAGTTAGAATAGATCGACACATTCATGTAACCTGGGGAACGAATGTGTTTTGTCTTATGTTAATATAAATCACATTGAAAGAGTGAAGGAGATGAAATTCGTTACCCAGGTGATGGTTTCAATGGAATTAGCTCACTAAAAGAAAAATAGTATCACAAATGCCAGCAATATTAGATTCACCTTGTGGAATGCATTTTCGGTATTAATGATACGTTCACCTTAATGTAAAATTAATGATCTCAACACCACTTACGGTTCGCACAAGAGTTTATTTTTTTGACATTGACAATCGATAATTCATTGATGCGTGCGCGACATCCAAAAATATCATTTTTGCAAATATTTATTCGAAGCACATATTGACCAAATTAATTATCCGGAAAAAAATTCTTTCGCGTTTTTTTATGCTAATACATTTCATTTATTAGCGTAGCATTTGTTCACAATTTTATCCATCGATCAACTGGATGCTCAGCTCATGTAGGTAGGCAAGGGGCAAAAGAATTGAATATTTTGAATAAATATTGAGACGAATATAGAGCTGACTGAATCGTAAAAACATTCTTTGTGCAAATAACCAACCTATATTTAGTTGAATTTAATAATCAAATATTAATGCTTCTCCTCCGTATAAACGTATCGTTACAACGAATTTTTAATTTTTCAATTATTTCTAACCGAACATTAATTAAAATAATTGATTTATTCCACTCTGTACTTATTAGCCGTCTTCTATTCCAATCTTCATTTATGTGATTTTATTAGCCTACACACAACACACACTATCGTTCCATCCTATCGTTTGATCTCTTAAGTTGCTACATAAGAGGTCAATTAGTCTTGTTCCACCCACCTGCATATTTTCAAATCGAATAAAAATATTGTAAGATGCTCTACACAGAGATTGTTCAAACAGATGAATGGGTAAAGATGGAAAATTACGCAATAACTGCGCCAAAGCATTCTCGCAATTATAGTGTTAGCAATTGGAGTTGGTTTGAAAAAAAAGAATAAATTCAATAAAATTATAATTTGTTTGTGGCTGTCTTTCAAAGACGAAAAAAAAAATGTATATTTGTTATGATCATGACTGTAAGCTTTTTTTTGTTGATGTTTTCCCCTTTTAGAACTTTAAAAAGTCTTTTGCACGCGCTGAACATTTTTTGTTAGAATTTATCGAATGACTTGGTTCCAATAATTGCTTACGGTTAGTGAGAAAAAACAAAACAAAAATCAAACAATTTTTTGTTGATTACCTGAAATGCTACACTGACTGGTACATTATCACAAAATATTTAGAAACTTTTTCGCATTTCTTTGTAATTCCGAATAATATTTCACTATGTTATTGTGGAACATTGTGGATCAAAGAGATCTTTTGAAAATGTAGGCCATTGAATGTCCGAATTTTTCACCATCATGCGAAAGAATACGTAAAACCAAGGGCTGACGTTTCATTTCATGAATCTTTATTCGCAGTTTCAACACGTTCGGTAATAAAAACTTATTTCCTCCCACATTTCCACCTTGGTATACAATATTTTTCGTTCCACATCATTTGGAACTTACTCCCATGAAAAATGTTACTTGCTCAGATGTACTAAAATGGGTAATTGCACTAGCCGGGACAAGACTTTTCCAAATATTTGTGTTGATTTAATGTTTTGCTGTTTTTAATTTAGAGAAGTCACTCATGTAATGCAAAAACTATTAACTCCCGATGTTATAACGTAGTAAATGGCGTTAGTCGACGTCGATTTGTTCCATCACTGCGTACTTTTTACTGCCAGCTGTCTCTTTGTTCTAATGGGGCATGTTAAATTAGCCACCGAATTTGATTGAAATACGGGCGGTAAATGTAGCATAAGCAGTTCTTAACGAAAATAGATGGCAGCACTTTACATTTGAAGCAGACTGACTTATTTGACATTTCTGACATTTGGAGCAGATTATCTTAAGTTCATGATATCGACGTTACGAGAATAATAGACAGAGCCTATTATTTGGGAATTTTTTGATACTTTTTCGAAAAATTTTAATTTCAGTCCCTCACTAGGAGGGCCTTTACGAGGGTAGCCCTAGTGCATATCTCAGCCATCACACTTCGCAGAAAATACAAAATAGTGCCAAAATGAAGGTATTGGAGCCTTATAAAGATTGAAATTTAAAAATAAAAATTTTGCTGAGCCGACAATCCAAAATTTCGAATTTTCAACTTGTCTGGAAAGAGATGTCCTTCATCATAAAGTTTACTATTAAATTATTATTTGGAAATTTTTTATGTTTTTCTGGGAACTTTTGGAAATTTTCGGAATTTTTTGGAAATTTTGGGAATTTTTTGGAAATTTTGGGAATTTTTTGGAAATTTTGGGAATTTTTGAGAAATTGTGGGAATTTTTGAGAAATTTCAGGAATTTTTGGGAATGTTTAGTGAATGTTGGGAATTTGTTCCCAAATAATAGGCTCTGATAATAGACGTCACACTTTTCGTTGAAAATGGCTTTACTCGGCGAAAATTAAATTTTCTTGGAGCTCCATTCTTCGGCAATACATTCTGCGATTGCAATTTTTTGCTGGCATTTGCCCGAAAAATTAAACACTACATGTCAGTGACATTTCAAATGCTATTTGAAAATCCATACATTTGTAGCGCCTGAACCGTCAGAGAATATTCGCAATCGCAGAATGTATAATTAGCCCTTAAAGGAAAAGTCATTTTGCACCAGTGGTATTATTGAGCATTTACAGCAATAAATTGTGGATTGAAAATTACTTAACAGAACTCTCAATAGGTGGCGGTTTCCCTGTGTCGGCAATAAAAAATGAGCAAAGCTACATCAGGAAACTGAAATAAACGAACAAAGCTAGAGACTGTGAGTGAAACGAAAGAACAAAGCTCGCTAAAAGTGTTTTTGCGGTCATTGCAAGAGCAATTTCCACGTTCTGTGGAGTGTTTTTGCTTTTTTTTCAATAATGTTAAATCATAGGCAGATAATACAACAAAACAACTCAAATCACAATGTGTCGGTGCTTATCGGTGGCGCGCTCTATCATCTAATACGAGAACAAGATCCATGCTCTATGTCTGATGGGGGTCGGGGAATTTCGCACACTTGCGAACTTCTCCCCTTGGAAGGAGTTTCGCACGATATGACCGTTATGTTCGAGGTATGTAGAAGTGTTGTGCGAACTGTAGACTTGGTGTGCGAACTGTAGATTTGATGTGCGAACTGTAGGTTTGGTGTGCGAGCTATAGATTTAGTGCGAAGTTTACCGCGCTAGGAGGGAATTTCGAACAGTGCGAACTTCTTCCCTTGGAAGGAGTTTCGCACAATATGACCGTTATGTTCGAGGTATGTAGAAGTGTTGTGCGAACTGTAGACTTGGTGTGCGAACTTTAGATTTGATGTACGAACTGTAGATTTGGTGTGCGAGCTATAGATTTGGTGTGCGAGTTATAGATTTGGTGTGCGAACTATGTATTTGGTGTGCGAACTGAAGATTTCGTGTGCGAACTATGTATTTGGTGTGCGAACTATGTATTTGGTGTGCGAACTGTAGCTTTGGTGTGCGAACTATGTATTTGATGTGCGAACTGTGATCTTGGTGTGCGAACTGAAGATTTGGTGTGCGACACGGAGAGGAATTTCGCAAACAGCGTTAAAACAGAGAGTTTTAGAAAAAGCTCGCACACTAACTCTTTTTAAATATTTCTTCAAAAAAATTCAAAACAGCTTTTTAGCCGCTTTAACTCTTGTGAAGAATTTTTTGAATTTTTGTGAAGAAATATAGAACCAAATACATAGTTCGCACACCAAATACATAGTTCCCACAGCAAATCTTCAGTTCGCACACCAAGTCTACAGTTTGCACACCAAGTTCACAGTTCGCACACCAAATACATAGTTCGCACATCAAATCTTCACTTCGCACACCAAATACTTAGTTCGCACACCAAATACATAGTTCGCACACCAAATACGTAGTTCGCACACCAAATACATAGTTCGCACACCAAATACATAGTTCGCACACCAAATACAGAGTTCGCACACAAAGTTCACAGTTCGCACACCAAATACATAGTTCGCACACCAAATCTACAGTTCGAACGCCATGTCTATTCAAAATAATTTATTTTGTGCGAAAGTCACCGCCTACGAAGGGAACTTCGCACTGTGCGAAATTCCCCGATTCATTATCCATAGCGTGCGAAATTACCCGTACTCGCCTGATGGGATTTCGAGGCAAAATCATGGTGTCAACTGTTATAAACTGTATGAAAAATGTATATGATCTTTGTCGAATAGTTTAGTGTGTTTTCGTCTCACAACTTCCTTCCAATCACCTTCCCACGCCTCCGCCCCCTCCCCCCAAATGTCTTTTCGAGAGTGATGTTTCTGTGATAGTAATTGGAAGTAGAACAAGGCGATCGTAAAATGTTATTCACACAAGTGTCAAGTTTTATTAAATTATTTGAAAATGTTATTGCGCAACCTGTACGCTTTCTTCAATTAATCAAATGAAAGATTTAGAGACTTCCCTGCATTCTTAATGTGCCAGTATGGTAACTGTAAGATATAACCTTACACGATTCGTTATTTCAGAGCGTTTTTTGCACAGTGTTATAGATATAAGAGTCGCTCCATTATTCTAATAGCAAAAAAAAAATCCTACAAAATTCCTTGACTTTTATTTGTACAAAAACAAAATGTAGCTGCGCAGAATCTGTTTTGTTGTGTTACAAGATCCCACACATTGCTTTCATACATTCCTATGCCATAAATATAATTAAATATTTTTATTAATACATTTTTATACAATGGAGGAATGCCGAACCCATAAAAAATTGTAAACATTACAGCATCGCAAATTAGTAAATAAAAATTAAATTAAATTAATTATCAAAGCAACAACAAGTGAGAGGTTTGCGCCGCACATATTTTTACAAGTTTTGGGTTGACCCAACGGCAGTTTTTTAAATTTTTTGTTAACTTTATTTACTCAATTTTTGTTTTCTTTCGATTTCCAGGTGATAGTTGCATTGAAAAACCATTGGCAACATTGTGGCGAAATTACACACAAAACAACAAACCTGATGTTTTGATGCGAGTACGGGTATGTCCTTCTGGACTGAAAGCGACGACAAGGCAACACGGACTTACTGAATACTGGTCACATAGAGTAACGCATTGTAGTGCACCAAAGAATTACCCACGAGTATTTTGTTGGATCTACCGTCACGAAGGAAGAAAACTAAAACACGAGCTCAGATGTCATGCGGTTCTATGTGCCAAAGAAAGTATAGCTGAAGAAATATGCAACACTTTGAAGGTAACGATTCATACGTCCCACGTAACGTGCATCATCAAATAACGAACATTTCTTTTTTGCCTGAATAGGAAAATCTGTCAAGAGCCCTGAAAGAATTTAAAAGAGACAAAATCAACCGTCAGAACGCTCGACTCAGTCTGGTCAATTCAGTGTACGAAAATCCGAGTATGCCGAGGCGAAAA
>WJQU01002754.1:0-27000 GCA_029228625.1 Pseudolycoriella hygida
ACTGCTGTAAGCCAATCAGATAATAGTATTGGTCATACGTGAGCGAACGTGAGTGAAACAATTGAAAATGATGTGCTCCGACTCTCTGCATGAAAAACTCCTATACGTATTCCTCTAGCCAAAACTTGACACGTCTGAATACTTCTTGATGTACACAGAGCACGTATCGAACCTGCATGAGTATGTGCACAGCACATACGCAGTAAGTTCACAGAAATGTGTGTACTCTCGTCTGAGTACTTAATGCGTGTACTTGGTCCACACTATACTACAGCAACAAAGCCAATAAATTGTAGGAGATGTGAGCATTTCCTGTGTACATACATTCAACAAGAGCAGATAATTTCTGAGCAGTTTTGTCCTCTAAAGTAGGTAAGAATTATCCTCCTCAGCCGTTTCACATTTAACATTGAGCTTTGATTTGTGGATGAGGCATCAAGTTTCAACACTCAGTTTCCCTTTTTCAAATGAAAATAATCGAATGCAAATGTCAAAACTGCAGCTAACTTCATTGTGAATAACATTCTTGTATTAATTTGTTGTGCACCGTAGACACAAAAAACAACGAAAAAAAAAATCATTTGCGCTTAGACATCTGTCGATGAATGTGGTAACTAAACAGCAGTTGAGAATTCAATGTATTTTCGTTACGTTCCTTATCTTCATATCTTCTCACACTTTACAGTTGAAACTCACAAGTTTAAGTTTTACCATTAAGTTCTTTTTGAAGTCTACCCTCACGAAAGTGTCTGGTATAAGTACAACAGTTAATGAAGCAAGAAACAAAGGCCATGTAATCGAAAACCTTTTCTTAGTTAACAAGATCGAAATTACTTTCAACCAATTCAATTTTCCACTTAAATGGCTACACATATTTCAAGCACTAATATGCTTGGCAATAGAAAACGTCCATTTATCAAAATTATTCGACAGAATGAATTTCCTTATTTTGATCATACGAAATTTGCTAATTAAACAAATTCGTTACATAATTCACTTATAAACACCTTTACCATTTTTAATGACTAATTACAAGATTTTAATTTAGTAAATACACTACGACAGTCTATAAATTTGTACCGAAAAGTACAAGTTTTCTGTATAAATTCAGCAAAATTTTATTGCATGGTAATAAAATTTATGCCATAAAATGAAATTATTTGCTGTTCAGTTCAACAGATAAATTAATCAATAAAAGGACCACGTGTTTCTTTGTTAATAATTGAAATGAAGGAAACACGTTCGATTGCGTTGTTAGTGAAATATGGAAATGAGAAAAAAAAAAATTCAAATAAAAGTACAAAGCTCAGTGTAAACAGTAGCGTTAACACTTAGCTTTGAGTGTTTGCTACTGGCCTATTTAACACAAACTTACATTGGTATTGTCTCGTATAATGCCAGGCTAAGGGCGCTGTTTCATGTTTCTTGAAAGGTTCTGGGTGCTTGAGTGAACTATACAACTAAACAAAGGAAACGAAACACCAGCACACAGCAAAATTTACTTTACGGGCGCCATCTACTTAAAAAACTCATGGTTGTGGCGAGTTAGCGTGTAGATGTCGATTAGATACAGATGAATCCAGCGATTCTTTGCTTTCTCTCACTGTCATCATTTAGATAGCAAATCATTTGATCCTCCCCAAGAAATCAATTTGAAATTAATATGTCTGTCTAGTGCACATACGACTCTCCTATCACGACACCCATCCAAAACGTGTTTAATCCCTTACCAAATAAGTTTACGCTTTCTAACTGTACAGATCCCTCCAATCCTTTATTGCATAGACAATGGGTCATACAGAGGGTAGAGCCGCCTTGAGACTTTTCAGCGCCCTGGGCCATACGAAGTTTGAGGCTTTAAGTACTAATAGAAAGTTCCACACGAACTAAAAGATGTTTGAAGAACTTAAATTGAGCGCAGCGAGCGAATATTTTTTTTTGCTAATAAACTTGCAATTTTGAATGGGCTGAGAAGATCAAAAATTATATTGCTCCAACTTTTTAGCGCCTTTTTTTTCAGCGCCTTGGACCCTTGGTCCCTATGAAAAGGCGGCACTGACAAGGGTTCTGGATCGCAACTCAAAGCGCCGCAACCCGTCCTTAGCCCTTTTGGTTTCAACTCGCTCACTAGCTTGATAATTATAACTGACGCTTTGTAAGCGTAACTCGTCTTTTTGCAAGCTGCGTAGGTCTCATATTGAATGAGCCGAGAACCTCATTTTTTTTATATTTTTATATGGTACCGAATGACATACACGTTAATAATCTGATATTAACGTTGAAAGTTCAAAAATTTACACACACAATCGCTATATTTATAACATATATAAGTTACAAATTTTTATAAGTTGTAAGTTTTGAAACTGATCAGTACTGTTTCAGATCATTTTAGCTGTACAGTACTGATACATATCAATTTTGAAACTGATCAGTACTGATACATATCAGTTTTGAAACTGATCAGTACTGTTTCCGATTAGTTTTGAAACTGATCAGTACTGATCCCTATCAGTTTTGCAACTTATTAGTATTGATACGTATGGAATACGTATTTGGAAAGTGATCAGTACTGAAGTGTATCAGTTTTAAAACTGATCAGTGATGATCAGTTATAGAACTGATCACTAAAGATCAGTTTGAAAACTGATACATATTAGTACTGATCAGTTCAAAAACTGATACGGATCAGTACTGATCAGCTTTAAAACTGATACGCATCAGTATTGATCAGTCTTAAAACTTGTAACTTGTAGCTTATAACTTATAAAAATTTGTAACTCATCACTTACAACTTATAACTCATAAAAATATATAACTTAAAACGTAAACTTATAACTTGTAACGTAGACTTATAACTTATAACGTAAACATATATTTTATAACTTATAGCTATATGTATATGTTATAAATTTAGCGATAAGTCGCCTTGCCCACACTCTCTGTTACTTGCACCTCAGTTGTCCCTAGCGCGTACAGATATACACTTTTTTCACTAATACATGCACAATCAACAATCGGATGTGAATTTTCGTTTTAATTTAAAAAATAAAAAAAGCAATTATTTCGATATGAAGTATAGAACACTTTTTTGCTCAAAATTAAGTTCTTCAGGAGAAAAAAGTATAAAAAGATGATGTTCCCGGCTCATTCCTTCTTAGGATCTTCCGTCCTTTTACTCAACTACATTTTACTTCTATTATCCTAAAAGTTCAGTCCAACATACGACGAAGGCCATAACATCGAAAAATCTAAGATTTTTTTAAAATTTGTTTGGAACGCACCTCTCCAAAATTACTCTTCCATAATGTACGATTATGATAAGACGTTCATTAGCGTTGTTATAAATAAGTTAACCAAGTTTATTTCTCTCACACATTTCACTTTAAGCGTTCCAATCAAAATATTAAGCGTTCGAGAAAACATACTCAATCATTGGCAATCCATAATTTCCATTATATAATTTCACATTGCAGGTACATCCAAACTCGATAACATTAATCAACAAAATTACTATACTTATGCTTATTCAGCAGAATAAACTACGGACCGCATGTCATGCCCACATATGGAAATTATATGCATGTGTAGCATTGTAGTGTTTATTCCTACAATAACTCGGTTACATAACATATCGACGAAAAAAAAAATGAAAATGAAACTAATCACGTCTCTAGTCACGTAACGTTATAGTTCTATAAATTTTAATCGTAGAAAATTTCATTCAAAATATTAAACCGTTTATTAAATGGACTCCGAAATAAAAGCACTTAAACCTTGCAGCAACAATGTCAGACATTAATTTAATTTGAATTTAAATCGAAAAACAATAACAGAGAACTTGTTAAAATGAACATAAAATGCAGCACCATCACATTATAGATAAAGTTTAAAATCGTCATACATGGCAGACTCGGTGTATTACTATCATCTACCTGTATCCATCCGAAGTGTAATTTGAAAAGACTATAGAAATATAAAATCAGAAGTAAATTTCCTCTGCACCGAAGCATGCAACAGTTTACTGTTTTTTTTACTTACTTTTACTTTCGAAACCGGAAACAGATCGAGTTAACGTTTTGTAATGCAAGAAGTTTATTTATTTTTCTTGAGTTTTTCTTCTATTTACTTCTTCTACAATCTTTACGTAATAACTTTATTTGCACACATGTGGGTGATGATTTTATTTGACTTTGCGGTTAAGTGGGTAGAATTAGAGAATAAGCTCGACGATTTTATTTTAGTTTTTTCCTCGTTACATTCATTAGGTCAATGCAATTATTGTCTTGTTGATCATAATTTTTTTTTTTTTGTGACTTTAATTGGTCCTCATCTACTTCTATCTTCGTTTCATCTATTTCTATCATCGATCCATCTATTTCCATCTTCGATCCATTTATTTCCATCTTCGATTCATCTATTTCCATCTTCGATCCATCTGTTATGAATTGAAAAACATGTGTACCAGGATGTTTATCTTTTCTATTCTATTCTATACTATGGAAATAGATGGATCAAAGATGGAAATAGATGGATGGAAGATGGAAATAGATAGATCGATGATGGAAATAAATGGATCGATGATGGAAATAGATGTAAAACAGATGGAAATTCGCAGTGAAAAATTTAGGATTTTAAAATTTAGCATTGTGAAATACACTCATATACACCAGTTTAAATTTGTCCAAAAGAAATTAAGGTGGTCAAGGAGAACAGGGTAAAAAGTTGGTGAAAAATGTGACCTTACTTTGCATGGTTATCACAACTTGTTTTCACCATAATTTGACAGAAGCCGATATCGCACCATACTTGTTAATCCACAATTACTTACGAAATTCATAATTTGCCAAATGAAATTTCATATACTTTGACATAAGCCGACATCGCGCTAAGCTCGTCATATTTTTATGGAAAGGAATTTCAATGTAACATATTGTAAGGAATTTATACAATTTTTTTTGTTGCAAATTTATGAGTGGCATATAGAAACAACGTTTAAATTGCAAACATAACCAAAGACCCGTACGTATCAGAATATATGTGACAAACAGAATAGATGTGGGAAATAGAAGACTCGAACGTATCTTAATATAGTAATAAGCAAACAATCCAACGTTTTATGTTCTTTTACAACTATAAGAATTTCAAAGATCCATAGAAATTACCCAAAGTAATGTCAAAGGCCCTACCGAAGTACATCTCAGACCACTCAAATCTAGAAATGGTTATATCCAAGGATTGGGCCTTTTTCCCCTAAAACCCTGAAACACGTGTTCTCTAAAATTTTGTTGTATACAAATTTGCCTTTGGAAGCAGCCTTCTACCTCTTACAGTTCTAGAGATATCGGTCATCCCTACCAATTCCAGAAGTGGTCATATCTCAGGATTGTGACATTTTTACCCAAAATCCTGAGCCACGTGTTGGTTAAAATGTGTATGCTCTACAGCTTTGCTTTTGGAAGCAATTTTGTACCTCCTATAGTTCTAGAGACATGAATCATCCCTACATATTCTTGTAGTTGTCATATCCCAGGATTGGGACAATTCTACCCAAAACCTTGAGGAACGTGTTCTCTAAAATTTTATTCTCTACAAGCAACTTTCTACCTCCTATAGTTCCAGAGATATGGATCATCCCTCCCAGTTCTAGAAGTGGTCATATCCCAGGGTTGAGCCATTTTTACCTGAAACCCTGAGACAGGTTTTCTCTAAAATTGTATTCTCTACAACTTTGCCTTTGGAAGCAACTTTCTACCTCTTATAGTTCCAGAGATATGGATCATCCCTCCCAGTTCTAGAAGTGGTCATATCCCAGGGTTGAGCCATTTTTACCTGAAACCCTGAGACAGGTTTTCTCTAAAATTGTATTCTCTACAACTTTGCCTTTGGAAGCAACTTTCTACCTCTTATAGTTCTAGAGATATGGATCATCCCTCCCAATTCTAGAAGTAGTCATATCCCAGGATTGTGGCATTTTTACCCAAAATCCTGAAACAGGTGTACTCTAAAATTTCATTCTCTACAACTTTGTCTTTGACAGCAAATCTCCTTATTGCATAGTTAAGGAAATATAGATGAAAACTGTTTTCGTATATGGCGAAGAAACTCAATTTCGTCGATTCTATTGGTCCCGGTGCCCGGACCCCTGACCTGATTCCCACAAAAAATTTTTCCCAATTTTCTGACATCAAATCCTTTCATTTGACACCTACATGAGCTATTTCCGTGCTATACTTGTTGAGATATTTTCGAAAAAGCTTCAGCGACCCTCGAAAAACCATGTTTTTGGTCACTTCCTCGACCATATCTGCGGAACCACTTAATCGATTTTGCTCATCTTCGAAGTGCGGAGTAGGAGGCATGTATCTTTCAGGAAAAAAAAGTTTAGTGTGATCGGTTGAACCGTTTGGAAAAAAGTGGAGACGGACCGACGAACGGACATTTTTTTATTGTTGATTCGTCATATTTAGAAGATAATAAATGCATCCCCCCAACTGCCACCTCGATCTACCCCATATTGCATTAAAATTGTTTGTAGTAAACGTTTAGGACCTTCGTTCTTCGTACGGATCCAAAAAGATTTTCCTTCGACTAAGTTTTTCGCCTGTATTTGATAAAAGGTTTTTTAGTATTCTTGATTCTTGTAGTTACAAATATAACTTAAATTTTTCATTTTGACGCCTGCCTATGATAACATGCTTTGAGCACCAACATCCCTACTATGGATGTTTATTTGCTTAGCGTAAACAATAGAATAGAATTTAGTTTCAAGTTTACGTAAGATGAACTTACCTAACTTCCTGAAAACTATTTGAAGACTAGTTTTGCGTACTTTATATTAATTATAAACAATTAACATATGCGATCGTAAAATGCAATAATTTACGACAAATCGTGATATCAATTTCTATAAATTTTGTATTAATTTCAATAACGCTAATATGCAATTGAGGGTGTCACACTGGGTGATCTGTTACGATTTAATGGATTTTCCACATCACAGTGAAAGGATTTGAATTATTTTGATGACGAAATGTTATGTAACAAATTGATGTGCCTTTAAACTTTTAAAAATTTAGTTACAAATCTGATGTGTTTGCGATCTAAATTCGTGTTATTGCAGAAAATTGATCGTTTAAAAAATGCGTAACGTCGTGATCAAAATGTGAAATAGTTTTGTTTGGCTTAATGTGAAACAATTTATCATTATCACATTTTTTGATGCTTATAAATGGTTGTACATGAACCGCTAATGGGAGTTTATGATCTCTGCGGTGACCTCGTCTGTCTGCTCGTTTCGAAATATGTCGTTCTGAGCAACGTAAGTCAATCATTTATTACTTGAATGGTTACAATAATGCAACAACCTAGTCATCAGTTTGCACCGAGGTTTAGGCATTTTGAAGAGCAAAAAGAAATTATGTAACGATATTTTCGCAGTCATTTATTTCGTGAAATATACATTTCCGAAGACAAATTCTTTGAAGCGCATAACATTTTCAATTTCAACAATTTTTTTTAAATAAATTGCTGTAAAATTTAGTCAAACTTCTATTGCCCACAGTTATATGAAAATTGAAACGACAAACAAACAGCAAGCAATTCTGAAATCAAGTTGAAACTAATAAATTCGTACAAAATAATATTTCACACGGTTTAAACGGATGATCGTTTGATATTTACAATTTTTTTTGTGTGCTCTTGTGCATACACCATCGGCCATGATGATCGTGTTAAAACATGATGAGCTTTAATTATTTAAAAACAAAATTTCAATTTTGAAATATTTAAACGAAAACGAGAAGTCTTAAATCTTTCTATAAAGTAGGTTGCTATCATAAATACAGCTATACATATGCAAGTAAATGTAACTTTTTAAGTGAAAGGGAATTGCAGTTTTTTCATCCTAAGGAAAATGCTAAATACACAACACTTATAGGTTGAAGGTTGTAGTATGTAGAAGATTTTACATGTTAAATTTATTGATTTGATGTTAGTGAAACTGTGATCTTTGGAGGCAGGCAACTTATAGGTTAAGCTTGACGCAATTAGATGATATTCTAATTGTAATTGTATTCCATTTAAATAATATCGATTTCAGTCTGCACGATATTTTATTACATGTTCACTTGTTTTTGTTGCGCTTTAGATTGGTCTACTTTGTCACAACTTTTCGACGACGGTAGAGAGACGTTGGGCCAAGGATGGCTGAATTAGGGTCGCCTAAGAGATTTTGAGTTTTTTGCATTTTTCGAGTAAATCTTTTCTGATTTTCAGAAATCGTTCGTTTTGTATTCGATAGGTCAACGAAGGCCCAACACAAAAAATTTTTCGAGTTTCAGCTCTTGGACTTAGGCCCTAAAAGTAATAGTCGTATAGGCCATGCGCGTTTTTTCTATACCAATCGCGTAAGTTCTATCGGATTTTCTTAATTTTTTTTCCATTTGAGTGGTAGTGGAAGGGCTAACAGTGTCCATAGTACTCCAGATATACAAAAACATTTTGAAATGTTGGTTGTAGACTTTCTTGTCAATGGGAATTTAGGTCGAAGACTTCTTCTTAGGTCGGTCCTAAAGTCATCCCAAAAAAGTTTCTTTTTACGTTCTAGAGGAAATTTCGTGGAGTACTTTGCATTTCGGGTTTTTCAATATTGCCTTTTGAGCAATTTCCAATACAAAAATATAATGCGATACGATGTTTTGGCAGATCAATACTCTAAATTAATGTCCATCTCCTGTAAAAAATGATAATCAGACAATTAAAAGATTAATCAGAATCGGGATACATTTTTTGCACCAGCAAAATTATTCTTTAACCAGCAAATTTATTCTTTTTAACCAGTAAAAATGTTCTTTTTTCCCAGCAAATTTATTGCTTTGTCCAGCAAATGTATCTTTTTACCAACAAATTCATTTCTTTTCGTCCAGCAAAATTATTTTTTTTGTTCAGCAAATTAATTTTTTTTGGGTCAACAATTTTATTTCTTTCTGGGTATATAGGTCATATTTAAACATAAAGTCTGGTGAAAATGCGCCGTAGGCCGTGATCTAAAATGCGCAAAGAAAAAGCTGGGTCGAGGGGCGAAAGCTCCGCAGTGGGGCCTGAGGCAGATCCTCATGTAGGTATCAGTAAGGGTATGGCCGCCTGACGCACGTAGTAAATGCTAGCAGCAGGCGCAGGGTTCTAGGGAGCAGAGCCCCTACGCTTTTAAACAAGTTTTATTACATACTAAAAGATAATAATTTTGCTGGTCAAAAATTAAATCAGCTGGCTAAAGCAATATATGTGCTGGTCGAAAAGAATAATTTTGCTGGCCAAAGGATAATTTTGCTGGCCGAAAAATACATGCCATCAGAATTCTGCATGGTTGAGGCCAAATTCTGGAGTTTTTCGGAATGCGATGTTTCTTTAGAACAATTTCAGACCTTCCTAATCAATTATACTGAATTCTGCTTCATCTTTTGTTTTTCGAAAGACCTTTTTTGCACAGCAGATGAGCAATAATGTTATATCAATCATTATTACCGCAATATGGACTGATTTCTACAATTTTTTAAGCTGTGAACATTGGAATCTATGCAGTCTTATTTTATCATCTAGATAAGGGGTCGTGCACAAATGACGTCAAGCTAAAGAAGGATTTTTCGATACCCCACCTCCCTCTTGTCACACTTAGCTTATCCCGCCTTAATATTACGTCACATATCGGATACCTCCCTCTCTTTAATTATCGCCAACTATCAGTAGTTGTCAGTGTGTGGGTTCAAAACTCAACCGCAACAGATAAAAAACCGATTTTGTATTTGTTAACCATATAGTCTGTGGTAGTTGAATTTTTGAGCTTGCACACGGCCTGTAAAACACATTAATGGGGCGAACCGGCATACTAAGCGCTATTAGTTTCCGCAGCTAGTACACCATAGATGGCACTAAGTTTTTGTGCAATTTACTGTTGACGCAATAAAAAACACTTCGGTAACGAACGGATCACTAAGAAGAATTCTTATGAGCAAAGCTCATTAAAAATTTCGGAACTAGTAAATGAAAATGATCAAGCCTCTGACTAGAAGTGGTTATAACGGCAGATTGTTGTTGTTGTTGTCTCAGTAGTGTTTGTTTCTTTTATGAATACAACATTTTTGACATGTGATTACTTTATCATATATGATCGATGTCAACCATGCCAATCTAAAATCACAAAAAAATTTGCCGGTGGTAGTTTTCTAATAAATTTTTAAAGTGACAATTTTTGAAATTTCAGTTAAAAAATTTTATTTTAAATCGGACCAAAAACGTCACGTTCGATTGATACCCCTCCCCCCGTCGTTTTTGTTACGTTTCTAAGGACATCCCCCTCCCCGTAAAGTGTGACGTCATATGTGCACGACCCCTAACTGCTTAAGGTTAACTTATTCTGGTACTTCCATCCGCTTCAAATGTATACCTGTGCATTTTGTGATGCACAGTCCCCTTCTTCATACCAACTTTGGCGTCAATTCCGCTATTATTACAGTTCTTCCATGAAATCTTTTTAGCGGTTGATATGGGACTGGTTGGTAAGGGATCGTCCCTAAATACGTAACGCAAAAACATGAGAGAAAACATCGAAATCGCATACGAAAATCATCTTTTGTCTCATGTTTCTGTGTTATGTAATTTAGGGACGATCTCCTCCCGCATGTTCCGCCGTTGATCAATTTTGAATGGAATTTGTTCGGCCGCTTTCCAAACTGGGTCGTCTCCCACAACCATTCGTTATCGGCGATTCACACTTTGGCTCATTTTTGTTTTTTTTTTAAACCTCACAATTTCCCAACGGTAGTTGGAAACTATGCATTTGAAAAAGAGTTCCGAACAATTTAGAAGCGGTACGACTCACATTAGAAGATATGTAAGAGTTTGCACAAAAATTCGTACAAATTCCAAGATGAAGACGATTTGAAAAGGTTCGTCAACCGACGACTCTTTGCTTTATTTTATTTACTCAGCAAGGGAAATTTGTGAGGGATGCACGGAACACGGCACAATTAATGTCAGTCTAATTTAAATTTAAGTATTGAGAATATTAAAATTTAAGGAGTTCAAACACACTATTTAAATTGTACCAAATGTTTTTTAATATTAATTTACTCAAGTTTCGAACACTATGTGTCCATCATCAGAATTTCGTTCGAGCTGATACATAAATAATCAAAACATCCTCCTTAACATGTACATTTAAATTTGATCTGTATCACACTATGTGTGTAGGGTCAAGTCATTCAAAAAACAATTAAGGACAGTTCACGTTGATGGTATCGGTAGTCATTCAAAGTTACATACAGTCAGGTCGATTACGTTTTCGTTAATTTTTCTTTTCAATGTGAACAGATCCAGCAATGGTGATGTGATTTTTCCAGTGTCCACGTTCAGCAAGTTTTGGTGTTTGTTTTTATAATTGTGAATTGCTTCGTACAGTTCAATTTTCCATTTTTGTCTAACTTCCTGTACTAACGTCAAATCACTAATGTTTATTTCGTGTTTCGAGCTGAATATGTGCTTTCCCACTGCAGTCATATTTTTCCACCTCGCTGAGTTTATGTGTTCATTGAAGCGTATAAACAGTTTCCTGATGGTCATTCCGTAATAACATCGTCCACAATGGCCGCATTGGATTCTATAAATGCCCGATTTGTGTAAATCTGTCTCAGTGAACCATCATTCCGGTGCACCAATTCTAGGTTGTAGGACTGGAAAACGAGTTTCATTTTTTCTGTGACTTCAGGAAAATATCTCACTCCAACTCTTTGCTCGGGCGGTATGATTGTTAAAAAATGCATACTTCTGCGTATGGCAGCATTTTAATGGAAGCATTAACCTCAGTTAGTTCAGCAAGCTGAAAAAGGTTTGGTCTTTCTATTGAACTCGTAATCACATCTTGCATCTTTGAATATGACGGTCAGGCTTGTCACAAACTCAACTTTATTTAGTAGGACACATTTTTCTTATAATGACTTAAAACCTCACACTGATGATGATGATGATAAAAATATTTGAGACGAATTGAGATCCCCCCGAAGAAGTTTGTTGCAATAAGTTTTTTTTCAGTCTTTTGTTATTATAGCAGGATTTGGCAAGTGTTGTTATTAAAAATCTAAATGAAACAGCTAAAATTTCAAATCAGCATCATGTAACAAAAATATGTTCCAGTAATCTTGATTTAGAAACACTGATATTTCAAATAATTGTTGTATAATATTTATTTGAGTGTCAGGCGACAACGAAATACAACATAATAAATACTTGCTCAATATGAATAGACTTACTCCGAAATAAAAAATGAATTCAATAGCAAAAAACCGTTAATCTAATTTGCAAATATAAAATTTATCACTTCGAACCAAGTGAGTCGTGTCGATTTGGTGTTATACCAATTTCTCATATAATCAACCTGCTTTTGCAAGTATATTGACTCACATATCTAATCGAAAGCTAATCAATATTCAAAACGACCTAAATTTGTTATTAACATTATGTCATATCATTTCGATCTCATCATATGTAAAGCTAGCGAAATATTCTTAAAAATTAGAAAAAAAAATCATGAGATATACCGATATCTGAGGGGTAAACAACAATGACGAATCATTTCTTATCATTGGAATCTAATCAGTTGCTCGTCATTTGTTTAATTCGATTGCCATCTGTCTGTGTATTTTACGGTCAATTATTTGCTATTTGACATACGTTTCATTAAGCAGCAAATAGACCCTGTCCCATAATTTGCTATCGTTGTTTCCCCTCGTCGAAACGCAGTCTGGTTCTACGATTTTCTCTTATTTATTCGTGTCTATTGTAGGAGCAAATATTGTTTCTGTCTAACGCCAACTGACTTAAAGCACGTGCATTGAAATATTCTATAAAAAAGATTGGGTAAACCATAAGCTGTCTTTGTGGTTGAATTGACTGGCATAAATTAATATTTGGATGATATTATTGATCGCATTGCCAAAGAAATGCTCTTCGATTTAAAAGATGTTTTTTTATTGTGCAAATGATCAAATCACGTTTAAAAGATTGCATTTTGAAAAAAGAGTAACTTATGTCAATAAATCGATTTTTATGATAATTTATTCAAAAACCTTGAAATTTGCTTGCAACAGACGTAAAGTCACACTCATCAATATTTTACTTTTACACATTTTGTTATCAAATCTTCTTGAAAAATTGGTGACTAATTTCAAACAGTGTGTGAATATGGGTTCATGATTTATAGACGACTTTTTATTCCTTTATTCTATTAATAACCCAAGAATTTCTAGTCACATTAATTTTACTGTCTTATTCATTTATGGAAATTAGAGGAAGATAAAACGTCAGACATTTCCATTTACGTTTTAACTTTTCTTAGTAGAATTAACTCCAGTTATTGTAATTTTTTTTTCAATAAAAGTAATCTCAGTAAACAGAATCTCGGGGAATTTTCGAAAATGCGTCCTACTTACCTGTTGGTCATATTAACACTCGGAAGTTACAGTAGACACTTCTTACAGCACACAGGGTCACCATTTGGAATGTGTAGTGCTTACAGTATATGAAAGCTTTCACCTACCATTAAGTACCTTTCGGTGTGACACAACCCTGGGAAAGTGTACCTCCCCCCTCCATGCCCTCCTACCGCCCGCGAAGGAGATGGTTCCCTAACTTCTAAATCTGATTTAATTGAATCTAAAAACCTTCTCCTTGGTCTACCCCGTGTCCTAACCCCCGAGACCTGTGCGTCTAAGGTCCTGTTATTATCCATCCTTTGAACGTGCCCGAACCAGCGCATACGACTAGCTCTCACTGAGAAAAATATCTACAAGCGACGTATTATAATATGCGCCGCCGACGTATTATATTCGTGGTGAATGTATTATCAACCTTATTTGAGTATTGTGTAGTATTTCATACGTAACGAACGTGTATGAGCTCACATAATACGTGCACGGCGTTAGGAATACGTACAAGGTGGATAAAATACGTCGGCGGCGTATATTATAAACACAATTCCTACGTCGCTCGTAGATATTTTCCTCAGTGCTCGCCTCTTCTTCCACTGACGAATCCCCCAAGTGTTCCCCAATGTCGTTCCTAATGTGATTATCCCACTGCTCCCTCCGATTAACCTTGTAAAAAATCTTCATATCAGAAATTTCCAATTCATACACAAGTTATTCGCAGTCCACCAATACCATGCAGAATTGTCGGTCTGAAAATTGACCTGTGGGTAGCTAATTTTGTTTCGCTACTCAATTTCTTTTTGTTGAACACGTGCGACCTCAATTGGCTGGCTACCGCGTTTTCGATTTTCTTTCTTTCCCCAAATTTCCTAACTAACTCGGCATCCTCTGCCTAAGTACTCGAATTCAGAAACCTGCTCCAGCTCCTGCTCCCTATTCGAACTGCAAGCAATCCCCTTCTGAGATTTGTCGACATGCATAACCTTAGTTTTTCTCGCACTTATCTTCATCCCGTACTCCTCACATGCGGCATTCAGGCAGTCCGCCCATCCGCATAGGCCAATATTTTCATTATTACCTCACCCACCTCAAACTTTCCCTACAAGTTGGCCTGCTTGATAATTTGGTCCATGAAAATTACTAACATAAGAGGGGAGAGACAAAAACCCTGACGAACGCATTTATTACACTCGAAAGACTCGCTAATTTCCCAATCTATTCTTACCGCGGCCCTGCTCCCTGAGTATATGCTCTTAATGGCACGCAGTAAAACTCCATTGGTACCTTACTCGCTAAGAACACCGAGCAGCTTCTACCTTGGGACCCTGTCGAATGCCTTCTCTAAGTCGATGAAGCATAGGTATAAGTCCCTTTTCTTTTCATAAATGCAACCACCTGGGCATTTTAAGTTCATTTTTCTGCCCGAATGTTCTTCTAAGTATTCAAAATTTGACACGGGAATCTGTCACAAGCAAAATTTTGCTTCATCTCAATTTGGGGAAATTGTCATCAATGGGCATCCCAGGTTTAAGACCAGAATTATGAACCTATTGAAAGAATCTAACATTCGCCATTAAAATTGAAAGCTCCGTTTCGTCAAAGCCGATTGTCTCCGAAAGCCCAGTGGTCTCCCGTACTTTCGAAATGCTCCAAAAAAGTTTAGAGAGAAACATTTATTTAACATAAACGGTGCTGCTTACATAATATAAGCTGCTTAATTTACACAGCATATCGATCCGGTGGATATCGTCATTACAAACAAAAAGTCGAATAAGGTTAATTTATGTAGAACACTAGAAGTGACTATGTCATTATCCATCAATGTGATTATTAATTATATGAATTGTCTTCACTAAAATTTCTTCAGATAACTGCTTAAGGGATGCATTGTCTAACTTTACCTCACGAAAAAATTCAATTACGCTATTGCCGAACGTTCCGCGACTTCCAAACCCGGACGCACCAGTCTCTTTCACTAAATAATTGCGCATTTTTTTTCGACATAAAATAGCATGCATTTGCGATATATATTTTGTCTTTCTTCCCTGATTTCTTGGTCCTGGCCTAAGTCATTCGTTTCATATCGAATTGTTGGATCTATAATATACGCCTTACTCAAATTCGGTTTGGAAGGCAATAATATCGCTAAAAGGGCGACGACCGTCAGAATCAACAGCGTATACTTCTTCGAAGCAAGTGAAGCCTTTCGATCTCAGAAGGGTGGTGATGTGATACTTGACGCTGTGATGCCTTGACGTAATTAGCAGGTTGTTCGATGAGCAATTTCCAGTAACGTGTGTGATGGTTTCATTCTCTTTGCCGCATTTACGACAAAGGGTGCAAGTGCTCGTGACTGCTGATCCTTCGTTCAGAGTTTAGAGCAGCTCGCAATGACCGTGACACATTGAGCCATTTCCTCACGGCAGTCAAACACACTGTGGAGAAGTCCATCATTTATTTTGGAAAGCCTGTTCGCTGGACTGAAATGTTGAAGGTTGACCTCCCATGCAGCTCTGAATAGGCCAAGACCACGTAGCTTCCTTGGAGCGTAGAAAAGATTATCGTTGTTCTTGTTGACAGGCCAATGATTTCTTTGACAGTTCGGCGTATCATTCCATCTTCCACGCTTCATCTACTCTATTCCCAAAAGCCGTCTGATTGAATTAGTGCTCCATACATCTTCATTCAATGACGATTTCGTCAAGTACCTTCAATCAAGTTTGAATTAAGCCCCTCCCATCTGAAGCGCGTACGTATGGATGACCCCTAAGAGATGTCATCTCTTGAATAACTTTGCTTACATCAAAAATATTCTCACATCAAATATAAAAACTAAATTTAGTTGTCTATTAAATTTAGCTGGTTTTTGAGCATCATAGAAAAGTTATACTTGTCAGCACTAATGGCGATTAAATTAAGCTAAGAAAAAATGAATTGCAACGAATTTGAATATAAAGAAACTTAATTTAAAAACAAAGCTTTTATAAATATCTATCGCCTCCAACATTTATACGGTTTTTCTAATAGTTTTTAGACCCGTACGAAGAACAAAGTTCTTCGAAAAGGGGTCTTATGCGTTTGCCACGACGTTTGTAACCAGTCGAATTTCGACCCGGGAGTAGGGGGGAAGCACCGATCATGGTCCTTAGATGACGAATGAGCAATAAAAAAAAGTCCGTCCGTCCGTCTGTCAACACGATAACTCGAGTAAAACTCAACGGATTTTCAAAAACTTTTTTTTCCCTAAAAGGTAGTCGAAAAATCTTTTTTGGGATTAAATCTTTGCACTGTCGGCCCAAGGGAAAATGAACTAAGGCCGTTTAAGTGGTTTAGTGTACATAAATCGAGTAAATCTTTTACGATTTTCAAAAACTCTTTTTTGTTTCAAAGGCCTGGGTATGGCCGACAATTTATGAAAGGAATTTTCTTGATCTTGGCTACAGCACTAAAAAAGAGTCTCTGTAGAGTCGAGTAAATCTTTTCCGATCGTATTTTTTTTTCAGCCAACAAGGAAGGGCCAATAATTTATGGAAATTTTTTTTTTACTTTGGGTCGCTGGACAATAGCTAGAGCCCTAAAGAAGCGGATCCACTGGGGCCCCCTTGTTTTTTATACATAAATCGAGTAAATTTCATCCGATTTTCGTGATTCTGTTTCTTTTCGATAGGTAATGAAAGCCTTAAGAGCATCCAAGAAAAAATGTGGGCCCGGGCCGAGCCTAAGATGGCCGCTAATGTTAGGGTCTAGGCAATTTATTTTGGAAAAATTCAAAAATTTTGAAAACAATTAGAGATAGAAGATCGGTGTCAAAGGAAATATTGTTTGGTTTCGGTGATACGCATGTCATGATGCCTCCCAATGTGGCCTCTAATGTTAGCGTGGATCGTTCTAGACAATATATTTTCGAAAAATTCAAACATTTTGAGAACTATAAGTGATAGAAGATCGGTGTCAGTGGCAAACTTTTTTGTCTATGGAAGTATGGGTCTGAGGCGTTTCGTAAGTTCTCTAGGTCGGTTTTAATATCGGCGGTAGTACAAATAACATTTTTTGAAAATATGTCTGAAAAAATGTTTTTACTTTTTTTATTTTGACGGTTGCTTGAATATTTGGAGAGACTTTTACACCGTTTCTTCGGACGGGTTTTTCAGTATTGCCATTTCGGCAATTTCGAATCTAATTTAATGTCGACGTAATTTGATACACTTAAGGCCTGTAACTTGTATGCTAAAATATAGTCTACCTTTAGGCGCTCAAATATTATATTTTCGCTGATATCAGTGCACAAATACGCAGTTTAATGTTGCCTTTTAATAGCAACTAAGCTTATTTTTTGGGATCCTACCCGTTCTGAGAACGGCGAAAATATCGTAAAAATTTGCACAAAAACTCGTCGTTCTGAGACAAGGTTCAATCCCAAAAAATAAGTTTAGTTGCTTTTAAAAGGCAACATATTTAGGATGGGAAATGCTGACTTACTTTTTTGAAACTGCATCTTTGTCCACGGATATCAGCGAAAATATAATATTTGAGCGCCTAAATGTAGACTATATTTTAGCACACAAGTTATGGGCCTTAAGAGTAAAGGATCATTTACTTTGATACGTTCGAATCTTTTTGCAACATCTATTCTGTCTGCCACATCTATTCTGATACGTACGGGTCCCCTGCATATGTTTTTTTTTTAATTTTAATTTCAATCAGCCAATAAAAATTAATAGAAAAACAAATAACCGAACGAAAATCACAAAAGAAATAATTTGTATGTAAATTAAGACTAATTTTTATTACATAAGAATTTAAAAATACAATTCCAGTATGTCTATCGCTTAGAATGTAAATCAAATTCTAAATTGGTTATAAAAAAGTCTACAACACCATCATTAAATTAAAAATAAATATTTATTTTAGAGAAAAAAAATTAAAAGCAAATAAAAATAATTCAATAATTTGTATGCAAGTCTCCCGATTGATTAAAATATTTAGCTCTTTTGATAATTTTTAAATTGATTTGTTTAAGTAAAGAGTGAAAAACGATTTATTTTCAGTTCTTTTATAACCCTTCAGGTTAGTGACCAGTAAATGTAAAACCGACTTGCGCCCAGAATGATTGCTGTTTAATTATCAGTCAGTTTTCAATAAATAATTTAATTGACTGAAATAATAAACGAGGGAATGATGCATTTTGATTGAAACGATTCTTAAAACCGATTGCATCCGTGAAATAGCGGAAAATAATGAGGTTTTTATTGAAGGAATTTTGATTCACAGACATGACTTGTAAATTTTGAATGCGAACACATGAAACAAAGGTTCAGGTCAATGTACGAAAATTTTCATGAAGGAAGACTCGCATATTCATTCCCATCGACAATTTGCATACATTCTAATTGATGTAGCGTCCTACCTCATAGAGTGTCTTTAATTAAAACAGTCACTCAGTCTCAATTTCAAATTCAGTTTACGTCATTCATTTAAAATGTATAATGAAAAAAGAAAAAACAGAGACATTTAGCTGTCGTTCCAAGTATTTGATTCATTCAAAATATCCGTGCAAAAACTCAGCAATGTCTTTGTCTTTATGTTTCAAAATCATTTAATTTTTTTGTTTTTTGTTTTAAAAACCATAACCGGTTCGCCATATGATTCTTTCGATTCAAATCTGTTTTATATCGTTTGATGAGACACCACATTAGTAACCAATTCAAAAATTTGGATTTCCTTATAACATTTTAAATGGACTAAATTGAAGAAGATGCCTGTCATTGTTTTATCATTTAAATTCCCGTTTAGATTTATGCTAATTCTTTGTATACAATTGCTACCCACAGTGCCTTAAATGTACGAATTTACCGGAAATATAAATTTTGCCATAAACCATGAGAAAAATTTCAGCCTCTCAAAATTGACGATCGTAAAATGATCGCCTTAAAAATAAATTAAAATCATAAAACGATCTTTGCAGGAATGTTGAAGCCGTGAATTTGTAAAAGAGAAAATTTAAGGTTGAAAGTAACGAAAGTTTAAAATCTGGTAGCTTAGGCGACACTTACGAAACGTCTGTTGTGGAATTCCAAATTCCGATGTTTTGTTTTTCTTGTCATCATTATATACAAGCAAAAAAAAATGAAAGACGATAATTCAAAAGCATTTTTAGATCTAATAATGTTGTTGTAACGTTACGTTACGTCCTTATACATTCTCAGCACATTTTGAGGATCCAGTCTAGCTATATAGTTGCACTGCATCCTCACACATGACGTTTGAAATTTCTAAAAATACTCACAAACTGAAATGCCTATGAATTAGTCCGACCTCTACTATGGATACTAATATCAAGTCTAATCTAAAAGAAAACACATGGATCACGTAGAGTGAATAAATAGAAGCAGAGACGCTGTTTCCACCTCGGGAAAATATTGGCGGCCATTACCTCTTGTCAAAATCGTTAGAGTAGGACAGGGTTATCTATCCAATACTTACCCCAACGGAGATAAACTGTCCGAGCGTGGGATTTGTTTAATAGTTCCTCTAAATTCGGCTGGATCAACCCAAATATATTCCCTCTACGCCCACCTTTAACTTCAAGTATTTTAAATCACTGGTCATTGCACGTGCAGAGTTAAAATTTGAAGAGTCTGATCGTATAAAGATACGCGGCACTGAGGAATTAAATTTTATGATTTTATTTTGAAGGTTCTCAGCGTGCATGTTGATGTATACGTCTTGCAAGTAATGTGTTTTCGTTCTCTTAACCAAATTGTTTTGATTTACATTTTTTCTGTTCTCTTGCAACATTTTTTGCTTACAAATCTTTTTAGCTTTACGTTGCTAAGCTAAAAATAGTACTTTACACGCTACGGTTAGGTAGCGAGCATAAATATAACGTCTGCATTTTTTCAGGCTTGTCTGCAGTGTTCTATACAAATGAAGATTTTTTGTATGAAGTGTCCGTTTTCTTAGACTACCCGCATCCCCCCAAGCAAAGACATCATTTATGAACGCAGCTTTGGGCTTTCTTCAAACTTGCTCGCTATTTCATCGCTGCGGTTGTAAAGTTAAAGTTATGTGCAATAGGGTTGGCCAACCTTTAGGTACAATTGTCTGAAAACAAAGGTCCAAGAGAGACATGTAAATAACTGTTATGCACTAAGTTGAAAAAGGAGAGCGATTTTTTCACTCGATGTGACACTTTCAAACGAATGGAGAAAATACAATTCCTAAATTCTCCCTATATTCAGCTAGTCGCAACCACCGCCCCTAGAAGCTTTATCAAGGGAGAAATAAATTATTTGATTCACATTTCAAAAAAAAAAAAATGTTGAAGGTCGCTAAAGGGCGCGAAAGGCACTTTGAATCAAAATACTTTCTTTGCCGCAAAATTACTCCACTTCCCCCGTATTCAACGTTCCCCGAATTTCACTTTCCCCGTATTCCAAGTTCCCCGGTTCAACGTTCACCGTATTCAGCGTTGTGCTTGCTACGTATTCTACTCTGAAACTTTGCCAAAGAAACCGATGGTCTATCTCTTATACCTTCCCCGAACTTATACAACCATCAAAATTGACCACATGTCCGACATTTTCATCATTACTGATGAATTTCACTCTCAAAACTCTGAGACAACGCCGTATCTCCCATACATACGAAGAACTGATTTGACCCAAATTTCATTCTAAGACGACATCTTGACTGAATTTTGGGCGACCCGTTTTTTTACCCATAACTCCCTTATTTCAGAACAATATCAAAACCTGGAACATGTTTTCTCGACGTTTTTAACCATCTCCAACAAGATATCAAAAAGTTTTTTTTTGCTCCTTAGTTCAAACGCAAAAATAACGGTATCATTACGGACAGACAAATAATTAAACAAATAGACAAATAGACACATAAATAAATGGACACAAACAGACAAACTTTAGAGGTTTATAATTAGTAATTCACCTATATACCACAATGGCCTATGTCAAAGTATACGAAATTTCATAACAATTTCATATCTTCACATATGGTCCATTCAACCGTTACCCATATTACATTCACAAATATCTTGAAAAGTATGTAGGCGTCCAACGAGAATGCAATTCACCGATTTTGTTAAGCTTGTTCCTCTCAACAATATTGTGGAACATAAAAACTTTGTTGCTGCTGTGTTTTACGACATACAGCTAGGGTAACGCTAGAATGACCCATAACCTGAAATTTTGAATACTTTGACATAAGCCGACACCATACTAAACGCATTGATTCGTTGTGCAGGAGGTTTGAACAATTTAAATTTTTTTTTCACTAAAAACCATTTTATTACGCGTGTAGTACTAACGAAAGTGAATTTTCGTAGCCACGGAATTAATTTACTGTCACATCTGGCGAAATCCTGTTTGCTTGAATAAAATTTACTTAAAGTTATTTCAAGAAATGCAACATCTTATTTCAAATGTAAAATTGCATAAGTGCAAAATATTTACTTTCTGTCAATGATTTTCTTGCATCAGCACTGCAAATGCACTACAAATGCATTAGCTTGCTTCTTTCTGAATATTTGCTTAAGAAAATTAATATTTACTTCTCCATTACTCGTAACATTTCGTCATAAATTCCTTATTGTTGTATGAATCAAAGAATTTTTCGAATAAAAATACCCGACACAAGTAATAGGTTTTTGATTTAAACTCCCTTTGAGTGGAACGGATAGATAGATAAGGAGTGTTGGGAGGTTTAGCGAACTGAACGGGCACCTGGATCAACGATCCTTTGTACCCATCTCCCTTTCCTACGTTTATTATAAAATCAACTTCTCTGACTTTTCCGACCCCTCGAGACGGACCCGTCCTTACGAAAGAGCCCTGTGCTCTCGGTTTGCGTACCCGTTGACTTACTGGACGATGGCGAAAACCCCTGGTTGGATGTTCCCTTAGGAACGGACCCATCTTTATGGATGATCCCTATGGGGTGAGAGCCCGTTTCCCTAAGACCTCGAAATTGAAATTTTCGCGCCACTGAATTTATACACTTGATTTTGGCTGGATCCGTAAGGATGAACTCTTGTCCCGATATCGCTACGGTTGAAGTGCCTGGCTTTCTTTGCCTTTCCATTGCTATGTCGACCGTCCCGAGAATCCAATTCAGCTTCATTCCTTGACTTTCGACGACCTAGAATGACTTCTTGTCCATTCTGAAGAATATCGTTAGTTTTGTTGCCCCTTTTAGTCTACGGTGTGCTATCCGCCATTGAGATGTGTCGACCTGTCTATTCAGCTGGGCAAAAGCACTCAGAATGAAGTCATTCGGTTTTCTGATCTGCATACACACAACTGTCCTAATCCGGTATTATTTTGGATGGTATTGCACTGATTGACTTTGCGGAATAAGTATTAACTTCGATCTGAAAAGCGTATTTGGTTGATTAATTAGGCCTTCCAACCATTCGACGCAGTCGGTGTCTAGGCAGTTGATGTACACTCCGTTTGCTTCAATTCCACAACCCCTTGCCAAAGGAATCACTTCGTTTTTCGCGATGAGCGTCTCCTTCAATCTCGTGTTCCAAAAAGGACTTTATCGAGAACAGTTCGTTTCTCGATGGTGTTCCATCAGCGAAACAAACCTTAAGGTTGAGTGAGTCCTGTCTGTCAGTTGAAATTGACTTTGTAGGAATATTCCTTTTTAAACGTTTCCCATCGTCTGGCGGTTGTGATGCCGATTCGGGACTGATTGCCCGCTTTGGAGTTCTCTCTCTTTGGTAACTTTGCTTGTTTAAATCGTTCGCAATATTTACCTTTGAAAACATTTGAACGAGTGTACTAGTTCCGCTCCCCTGCAGATCGATTTTCCGATTCCTATTTTGTCTTTTAACAGAACCATTTCGATTTTGATTACCTTTCGCATTTGGAGGCTTTGATGGTGGCAGTTCCGTTCGTAGTTCGATTGGCTGACCAGCGCGACGATTGGCCTCAGACTTGCTAAATGTTTCCGTCTTACAAGGGGACCACAATAGCGAATGTTCACCTGAATTAGGAAAGCAAAAATCAGGAATTAAGAAATCAGGAACCAAAAGTCAGGAAATGAAAATCAGGAAACGAAAATCAGGAACCTAAAATAAGGAAAAACAAAAATCAAGAAATACCAAATTTAGGAAAAACGAAAATCAGGAAGGGAATAAATCAGGAAAAACATCAAAGTTTTCAATTCCTAAGGAGGTCGCAATCTTATTTTTGGTATGTAGGGGGCTCTGCCTCCTAAACCCTCGCGCTCGCGTCGAGCTACTAACGTCCTGCAGGCTGCCTTCCGTGCATGGGGCTCTGCCCCTTAGACCCCACTTTTTTTAAGGAGTTATCACGGCCTGCGGCGCATTCTCTCAAAAATTATTTTCCTGCTTTTGGTTTTTCCTGATTGCCTGATTCCTAATTTAATTCGTTCCTAATTTTTGTTTTTCCTAATTTTAGTTTTTCCTGATTTTTGTTTTTCCTTATTTTTGACAAATAATTCTTTTTTTTCCTAATTTTCGGTTTCCTAATTTTTTTCATAATATTTGTTTTCTTAATTTTTGTTTTCCTAATTCGTGTGGAATACCCACAATAGCAGATGCGATTGTCGGAGATTTTGAGCTGAATACTCTTGTCTCCTGAAGGTTGACATCGCTCTCATCGTCATCTTCCTCCGAAAGCTGATCCATTTCTGTATTAAGTCATTTGTCCGTCATAAACTCCATATCTGAACCAGGGTTAACATCTACTAGATCTACCCACGATGCTGAAGGCGTTGGCTTTGGCGTCGTTCGATTTTTGCATGTTTTTTTCCGCCATTCATACCGTCCTTAAGTTTAGGTAGACCATCAGGTGCGAAAACACTCTGTTGGACGACAATTCGATTTGCTCTACCGTTTAAACCAAAATTCACTTTCGGTAACAGTTTAGCATTCAATCAGTCATGACCGTAAGAGCTTCACCAATGTTCTAGTACATAAAACATGAAGTCATACAAAGAAGAAATTCCCTTTTCAATACACGTGACGGATTTGATGTGAAAGAAATTCACATTAGAACAGTTTTTATTATCATTATTATTGAGTGGAACGCAACACAAGTAAAATATGTTTTTGAAATCTTTGTTCGAAATGGATCACTTACATTCCATTTTCAATAAATTGCCTCTACTTCTTCTTCTTAACAGCCATTCTAACCCAAGCGGGTCTTGGCTGACTCCACAACTTGTCTCCATTGAAGACGATCCTCGGCCAGGCTTCTCCAACCTGTGACTCCTAGTTTTTGCAGGTCTTCTTCCACACCATCTATCCATCTTTCCGTCAAAATTTCTATCGAGTGCTTTCTTCGCAGTTCTATCATCAGTCATCCTAGCAACATGTCCCGTCCATCTCAGTCTGCCTGCTTTGATGCTTCCGGTGATTGTTCCCGATCCGAATATGTCCCTTAGCTCTCGATTGGTTCTTATTCTCCACACCCCATTTTCATGTATTGGTCCACATATTGCTCTCAAGATTTTTCTCTCGAAACAGCTTACTGTTGATTCATGTTTCATAGTTAGTGACCAGGTTTCACTTCCATACATGACAATGGGTCGGATAATAGTTTTGTAGAGGCGCAGCTTCGTTGCACGGGAAACTAACGAGCTTCTGAAAAGGTGTTTCAACGCGAAGAAACATCTGTTTCCTTGAATGATTCTCATTTTGATTTCCTCCTCAATATCGTTTGTGGCGTTGAGTATGGACCCAAGATATTTGAATGATTGCACGACTTCAAAGTTGTAATTATCCATTGTGATATTTTGTCCAACCCTCGAGCCATGTTTCCTGTCCAGCATCATATACTTTGTTTTGTTTTCGTTCACTAACAAACTGACGTCACTTGCTTCCTTGTCCATCTCAACAAAGGATTCCTTTACCGCCAGAGTTCCTCTTCCTATCAGGTCCGTGTCGTCTGCAAAAGCAGTCATTTGTTTGGACGAGTAGAAGATGGTGCCTTCCCAGTTTATTGACATTGATCGAGCAACTTTTTCCAGCGCTAGGTTGAAAAAAATTGCTGACAGTTTGTCTCCTTGTCTTGCTCCAGAATCGATGTCGAAAGGGTCTGATTGGGTGTTGTTGATCAGTATTTTACATTTCGTGTCAGTAAGCGTTGCTTTTGCTAGTCTTGTCAGCTTTTCAGGGATGCCAAATTCCATCATAATTCCGAATAATTCATTTCTATATAGAGAATCGTACGCCTGTTTGAAGTCGACGAACAGCTGGTGTATAGTTATGTTGTATTCCCATGCCTTTTCCATGATTTGCCTTATTGTGAAAAGTTGGTCGGTGGTCGATCTACCAAGTCTAAAACCTCCCTGGTAGTCGCCGATTATTTCTTCTGTGTATGGTAATAGCCTTCCATATAAGATTTCCGCAAAGACCTTATACGACGAGCTCAACAGGCAAATACCTCGATAATTTTCACATTCCATCCTGTTTCTCTTTTTATGAATCGGTATCAGCAAACCCATTTGCCACGCGTCAGGTAGTTTCTCCTCCTCCCACACCATCAGTATTATTTGGTGTAAGAAATGCCATAATTGTGGTCCTGCAGCTTTAATCAGCTCGGCTTGTATGTTGTCATCACCTGGCGATTTATGGCTCTTGAGCCTGCCGATGGCTTCTACTACCTCTTCATAAGTCGGTATTTCCACGTCTGGTTCTGCAGATTCGTAATTGTTTTGTCTCGTTCTTCCGGCTGGTGGTTTATTCAGCAAATCATGAAAATACTCTTTCCATCTTCGTGCAATACCATCTGTATCACTCAGTATATGACCATTCGCGTCTTTGATTTTGATATATCGTGTTTGAAACCCAGTGCGTTTTCTTTTAATGATTTTGTAGAAGTCTCTCACGTATCCATTTCTATTCAGAGATTCCAAGTCTGAAATTTCGCTGTTCAAATGTTCTCTTTTCTTCCTTCTTAGGTATCTGTAAACTTGTACTTTCTTTGCGGTATACGCTTCTTTACTTCTTCTGGTCTTCCTCTGAGTAGCAAGGAGTCGGGCACTTTTCCTTTCCTCAACAGCAGTTCGGCAGTCCTCATCAAACCAGTCATTTTGTCTGTAGAATGTAACTTCTCCCAGAGTCTCCCTCGCGGCTGTTATGACGATTTCCGTGTTTTGATGAACCAGCTCGTTAACGTTATCTGCTGCCGTGTTTCTTTCGTCCATGAGCTGTTCAACTTTCTTTTCGAAAAGGGCACTTATCTCTTCTGATTTCAGTCTGTCTACATTAAATTTGGGGCGCACATTTTCTCTCCTACTGTTCAACCTGGGCCACTTGCATTTCATACTGATCTTAACAAGGGCGTGATCAGATTCATGGGTAGTTCCTCGGTAGCTCCTGACATTAAAGATATTCTG
Organism: Pseudolycoriella hygida; assembly: GCA_029228625.1. Classification (NCBI taxonomy): domain Eukaryota; kingdom Metazoa; phylum Arthropoda; class Insecta; order Diptera; family Sciaridae; genus Pseudolycoriella; species Pseudolycoriella hygida. The sequence continues at coordinate 26,868 of WJQU01002754.1, forward strand.
ACTAAACTTGCTATCGACGAGTACGTGATCTATTTGAGTCTGTGTTTTTCCATCGTTTGAGTTCCAGGTAATTTTGTAAATGTCCTTCCTCTGGAATTGGGTGCTTTTCACCACCAGACCGTTTGATACTGCA
>WJQU01002757.1:0-25000 GCA_029228625.1 Pseudolycoriella hygida
TCACTATATGGCGAGGAAGCACCATCCTTTGCCACAATGAATCGCTGGTACAATGAATTTGATCGGCTCCGTAAGTCGCTGGTTTACGAATTTCTACCCGAAACCATCGATGCTGTTAGTGAAATGATATTGGTTGATACAACCTACCATACAACCTACCGTGAGATTCAGGCAACCTTGGGTATTGGCATGAAAAGTATACAAGCAATCTTGCACGAACACTTGGCCGTAAAAAAAATTTGTTCTCGCTGAATCCCACATAATTTGACTATCTCTCAAAAGAAGAAGAAGAAGAAGAAGAAGCTTGATTGGTGCAAAGAAACATTGAAAAAATACAACAGAGGTGCTTCAAATTTGGTGTGCGACATATATATAGGTGACGAGTCGTGGATCTACGCATATGAACCAGAAACGAAACAACAACCTACTGTTTGGGTGTTCCAAGATGAGCCGAATCCAACGAAAGTTATTCGTTCTTTCAGCACTTCGAAGAAAATGGTCGCCTGTTTCTTCGGTATTCGTAGTCATGTAGCAACTATGGCACATGAGGATCGTAGGACCGTCAATTCTGATTGGTACACTACGATTTGTTTGCCTGAAGTGTTCGACGAAATAAGGAAAAAGAACTCAAAACGGTTGTCCTGCACCACGACAATGCGAGCTCTCATACGTCGGTCCAAACAGCAGCATTTTTAGCCACTCAAACGTTCGATTGATGGATCATCCGCCGTATAGTCCCGATTTGGCACCTAAAGATTCATTTTTGTTCTCGTCCGTTAAGAAAAAACTCTAAGGAATGCGATTTACAACGCCGGAAGAGGAGTTGAGGCTTTGAAAATGCATGTTTCTGAGGTGTCCGAAATTCAGTGGAAAAAATGCTGCGACGACTTGTTCAAACGAATGAAAAAGTGTATTGATCTTCATGGCGAATATTTTGAAAAACAGTAAAGTCGATTTCAAAATTGAAATGTTTTGTTTTCGTACTTAGGCTCATTACTTAGAGTGCAACCCTCGTATTTGCTCAACTATGCAATATGGAGATTTACCGTCAAAAGCAAAGTTGTAGAGAATAAAATTTTAGAGAACACCTGTTTCAGGGCTTTAGGGAAAAATATCCTAATCCCGGGATTTAGTCACTTCTAGAATAGTGGAGATGACGCATATATAAAACCAGAGCAGTTAGACATTGGCTTCTTAAGGCATAGTTGGTGAGAATTACATTTTAGAGAAAATAGTTTCAGAATTTCTTGATATGGCGCAGGGGAGAACATTTAGGCCATCAAAATCAATGGTCTCAGACGTACTTCGGTAGGGCCTCTGACATTATCTTGGTTTATTTCTATGGATCTTTGAAATTCTTATAGTTATAAAAGAGCACAAAACATTGGATTGTTTGCTCATTTCTATATTTAGATACGTCCGAGTCTTTTTGTAACATCTATTCTGTTTGCCACATCTATTCTGTCACGTACGGGTCTTTGGTTATGTTTTTTATCTTGATTCAGAAGAAATATCAGTGACTCTTTTACGAAAGTGTCGTATTCTAGAAGAAGAAATTTCCAGAATATTTGACAGTGTCACTTGAAGTTTTATATTAAAGAATTCCTTGAGAGGCCATTCACAACGTACGTACGCCTAAAATTATGAGTTTTTGATACCCTCCTCCCCTCGAACGCTGTCAGATCATATTGATCTGACCGTCGAAAACTCCTTGAAGCTAGCTTTTTGAATCTCTCTGCAGTAAGGCTACTATTCGCAGTACCATGTTATACGCCTTCCCATTTTGGAGAAAATGTATGTACATGATGCATTTGAACAAGTTGAAAGTAATTCTACGAACTGCATTTAAAGAGAAGAAACTCACATAGAAGAGGAGAGATGCAACTCAGAAACTACGATTTTGCGGGATCCTTTGTGGGGGACGTCGTTTTTTGCTTGACATACTTTATGAACGGCACCTCAAACGAACAATTCTATCTACAAACGATAAAAAACATTAACTTTCTATCATTTACTTCTTTACAGTCATTTCCTTCTTTTCAGTCATTTTCTTCTTACTAGACATTTTCTTCTTTCCAGACATTTCCTTCTTTCCATTCGTTTCCTTTTTTTATTCCTCGAGTCGACTTCCTTTTGAACCCGAGCCGATTTCGTAGTATCCAAATTTTCCTGTTGTCTTGGATACCAATGATCGATTTGTTGTTCATGAGAAGTCAGGTCACACCAAAATCATCGAAAATTACCTAAGTGAAGTTCACGTTCAAGTGAAGTTTTTCGTTCAAAAACAGGAAGAGATTATAAAATCTCAATCAATTTTGCTTTAATATTCATATATTTTTGACGTTATTTGATCTTTACCTATGGGGCGGGTTATCAGCTTACATCGAAAGCGCAAGTTTTATTGAAATTTTAATTAGCGAACTCAAGTTCACACAAACAAGTGAAGCTAAAAAAATTATTCACATTCAAATCGAGACACTTTGTATACAAATTCTGTTCTTAATTATGTTTTTATCGTTGATGTTGTTATGTTATGCCCAAACTTAATAATTTAATTTCCAAATTTTCATTTTGTCGTTGCTTTTTTGTGATAAAACAACGCAGTTAAGTGATTAGGCAGAAATACACAAATGTGCCGCAATTAATTTTATGTAATCAATTCTATGAAATATTCGAAATTATGAAATCTTTCCCCATGTATGACGCGCTGGTTTTCAACAATTTGTTTTTCTTTTCCAGAAAATTCAATGAAAACCTCGTTTCATTTTCATCATACAGCATGACAGGCACATTAAGTGCTGCCGCAGATGGAACAACCACACAACCATTGGGTGATGGAACGGATTATGGTGGTAGTGGCAGTCACCGCAAAGGTCACAGGTACAGAAAATACGTAGTTTTCTTCTCAAAGTTTGTGAACAAAGTTTTATGGATGCAAATATGAAATTTAATTAAACGCTTTGATGTTGTGGTTGGAAACGGTTTTCATATGAAAAAAGTTTTACCTTTCTTTTGCTAGAATTACGCACCTTGTTTTAATGCTTCGGTTTTACCTATTTTAAAAGATTTAATGCTTTAAGTTTGTGGCAACTAATGAGTGTTTACAAAAAATATAATTTGATTGCTGCAAACAATTGCCATAACAATTTTCAAGAATTTCTGCTTATCAAGGTTGGGTCAGCGACGCTAGTCAGTAGCGAAGCTATTTTGTCAGTCACTTCGCTAGTAGCGACTAGCGGACCCATTTCGCTAGTCGCTACTTTGCTACAATTGTACGAACTTGAATTATTTGGAGTTCAAATGTCCACAGTATTTTATTAGTACAGCCAAAATTCGACTTGCCAAAATCCCGGTTTCCACTTCGTCGTCTTGAAAATTTTTTTTACTGATACGTCAAAAAAAAATCATTTTCACGTAACACAAATATTGACGACTGAACGTTCGAACGGACCAGCTTCGGCATCCAGGGTCCATGATCGATACTTACTTACTTAACCGGCACTACAACCCATTAAGGGTCTTGTCCTTCTGCAACATGCTTCTCCAACCGGACCTATACCCAGTTGGATACTCCCACAGTTTTTAAGTCGGCAAGAGCTGCGTCATACCATATGGATTTTGGACGCCCTGCACCTCTCTTGCCCTCCGGTCTGGTTTTAAGGATTTTTTTCGGAATACGATGATCTTCCATTCGTTGTACATGACTGAGCCAACGCAGTCGGTTCATTTTGGTAGTTCTGACTATTTCCGGCTCTCCATAAAGCTGACTAAGCTCATGATTGAATCGTCTGCGCCATCGGTTCTGCCTTTGATCGAATACTGGTCCAAATATTGTCCGCAGTACTTTTCTTTCGAACGTGTGCAGCGATTGTTCGTCTCTTTGTGTCAAGCACCACGACTCCGAAATATACGTAACCACCGGTCTGATCGCAGATTTGTATATTGCGCTTTCGGAATATCGGCTTACTGACTTGGACTATAAGATTTTCAGAAGGCTGTAATGATGATATTTAATTTTATTGTCTCACTATTTTCTAGCCGACATGGAAAAAGAGTGACTATGACTGCAGTCATAGTCCTCGTTAAAAAACCATGTAAACGTTACAATAATACGCCTTAAGTAATATTCACATTAACATAGTCATAAATTAATTGAAACATAAATAAAAAATTAAAGCAAAAAAAAACACATTATGCAAATAAAGCAGAAACAAAAAACAAAAAAAAGTCAATGCAATAAAAAATAAATAAATAAAAAAAATAAAAAGTCAAAAAGTGGTATCGAGTCCACATCGAGTCAAATCGTGAAAAGGAAAAAGAGAAAAAAACGGATTATAAGTGAATCCTGGTCAATAAAAAATAAATTATAGTATTTTGCCAGCTGTGGCATCGTCAATTTAGTATGTGCAGCAGTGCAAGCGTGTCAACAATAAAAGTAGTTTCTCCGTGATGAAGTTGGCCGAGCACAACGGGTTTTCACTGGGATAAGGAAATATTTTTAAGTTTTTTCCATAAACAATATTCAAAATTCAATAATCACCCGGGTAGTGCTTTCATGATTCTTTTAGGTAGTGAAAAGAAAGCACTAAACAAAAACACTAGTTTACTGTACCAAACGTTCCGAATAACTCCGGTTGCCCAGAATTACTCGTCTCTTAATTTCGTCCGCGATGTCGTTATTAGTGTTCAGCTCTGATCCAAGGCATACAAATTTGTTGACCATTTTGAATGTGTGTGTGTCGATCGTTACGGTTTCCTCCTGGTGTTGATTCGAAGGCGGGATGATCATATATTTCGTTTTTTTGTCATTAACTTTCAACCCAAGGTCGGTACCTTACCTCGCCAAGGCCATAAACTTGTCTTTAACAACATCCATTTTCCGTCCAAGTATGTCCAGGTCGTCTGGGAAATCTAGCAACTGGCTGGACTTGGTGAAAATGGTGCCGCTGGAATCTATGTCCATGGTGCGCACAGCTGCTTCAAGGGTCAGGTTAAAAAGCAGCGTCGCGAGAGGATCTACCTGGCGTTGGCCTTCCTCTATGTCGAAAATCTCTGACAGATGATTACGGATCCTTACTCAGCTATTAGCTCCGTTCAGTGTTAACTTGCTAAATTCCTCCATAACTCTCCATAGCTTACTTCTTCTAACACTGTCATAGGCTGCCTTAAAATCAACGAACAAATGGTGTGTTTCAATGTTGTACTCTTTGCACTTCTCCAAGATCTGTCTGATATTAAACAGCTGGTCCGATGTTGAACGACCTACACGAAAACCACCTTGGTATTCACCTACAGAGTTTTCCACGTATGGATGAAGGCGCTGGTAAAGAATATTTGCAAATATCTTGTAAGCAATATTCAGCAGAGCAATTCCTCGAAAATTGCCACACTCCATTTTATCACCTTTTTTGTATATGGGACAAAGTATGCTGGTCTTCCACTCTTCCGCTAACTCCTCGACATTCCATATACGCGTGATGAGCTCGCGCATCTCCATATATAGCGCGTTGCCGCCGTTCTTGAAAAGTTCGCCGGGTAGATTGTCTGCCCCCGGGGCTTTGAAATTTCTGAGCCTCGAAATTTCAGCTTCAACTTCTTGCATCTTTGGTCCTTCTATATATGGTTGCGCAGTATGAAATGGCAATTCGTTGTTTTCTTCGTTTCGGTTGAGCGATGTGTTCGGATTAAGCAGTTCTTTGAAGTACTCAGCCCATCTCGCAATGCACTTTTCGTGATCTGCTAAGACCAATCCATTCTTGTCCTTACCTTTGCTGTGTTGTGTGTTGTTGTTGCTAGTTGACTGTAACTATTTTTGGATTCGTTTACTTTCCGATAGAAGTTCCAGGTTTCCTTCCTATTGCCAAACTTTTCAGTTTCGATCAGAACGTTCCTATCTTGCAGCCGTTTTTTGTTTCGGAACAGTTTTCGAGCGAAATTTCTCTTCGAACGGTACTCTGCCTGGCCTGCTCGAGTGTATCGACTCAGAGTTTTTAGTCGAGCTGCATTTTTGTTCTGGCATTCATCATCGAACCAGTTATTTCTTTTATTTCCCGTTCTCGTTCCCAAAGTCTCTGCCGCGGCGCTCCCTACATTCCGCCTGATTTGATTCTACGCATCGTCTATACTGTGTTGCTCGCTGACCATTTCTTCGATAATTTTTCTCTCCAAACTATCCACGTATTTGTGTTTGATGTCTTCGTTCTGCAGTTTTTCAACGTCTCACTTTTTAAATGCCTGTTATCGGTTGTGTTGGCTCGATACTTAAACCAAGTAGTTGTCAGAATCAACATTTGCTCCTCTGCAGCTCCTGACATCCAATACATTTGAACAGTGCCGTCCGTCTATCAAAACGTGATCAATCTGGTTTTTGGTTTGTCCATCAGGTGATACCCATGTCGCTTTGTGGATGTTTTTATGTTCGAAATACGTACTGCTCACAACCATGTTTCTTGATGCTGCGAAATGAACTACCCGCGTACCGTTGTCGTTAGAGTTTTCATGGATGCTGTATTTAACAAATGTGGGACGATAGAAGATTTCGAGACCTATCTTGGCATTCAGATCTCCAAGCAGAATCTTAATGTCACGTTTCGGCGCTCCATCATATATCTCCACCAGTTTCTCGTAAAATACCTCCTTCGCTTCGTTGTCTTTTTCCTCCGTGGGTGCGTAGGCGTCTGGACTGTCATCCCTTTTCCCACGGTAGTAGAACTTATAGTTTCCACTGGTCATGGTGTCCTTTCCAGGCCATCTCGTTTCTTGCACTGCCGTGATGTCAATTTTTGCCGCTCTTAGCGCACTTGTGAGAGATTTCAATCCTCCTAGCCGCAACAAAGATCTTGCATTCCATGTTCCTAGTTTTAAATCATTGTCCTTTTTCCGTTGCTTGAGTCGTTGCCGTTTATCCTGTCCGATCCAAGGCTGTGTTGTTGAGTTCATAACCGGTATCCATTTTTCCGGTGTTAGGAGGTTAACCGTCCGTTTCCCCGATGATCCGTAGGCAAGTCATCAGACAGAACCTTCTCGGTACAAAAAAATTTTATGAAATTTGGTAGGCTTCCTTTTCCATGGTCTGCTTCAAACACCAATGTTGAAAGTTATTTTGGATCTGTCAACATTGTGATTCCAAAAAATGTCAAATTTTACGAGAAAAACACCAGCGTATATTTGGCAACACCAATTTTTGCTACAGCCGAAACTTTAATAGCATTTTCACTGAGTTCATGATCCGTAAAAGTTTAGTGTGATTCATTATTCAAAACGATGAACTTTACATTTGCAAAGTCTGGAAGTTTACGACAACGTTTTGATATTTTTTCGAAGTGTCTGGCAGTATATTTTCTGCTCGCCTACGTTTACGATAGAAAATGTTTCTTTTTTGTGAAAATACGATGAGTTGTGGCATTTGAAACACCAAATTTTCGTCAAAATCCCCTGGTTGATTGAGCAACCTTGTTTTTGGCACTTGTCAGCGAACATTTGTTTGTTCTAACACCAAGTGTAGTAATACATCGCTTTTACAATGAAATGAACGCCAGAATAAATACATTCTCAAAACTTATACAATGTGCGTTGGTCGTAGATTTTTAAGTCAAAACATCACATACGACTTTATTATTTAGCTTTCACCTCCCATTGGTCTGCTCTTACTAACAATGTCTCTTCACTTGTCAGACGCCAGGAGTCAATATATGAAATGACGGGACTATACTCCGAAACAGGAGATGACAGTAGTGTAGATGTTCCTCCAGAATCTGAAGTATCAGATTGCAGTAATTTACCCGAAGCCAATACGACGACAGCGCAGTTGGTGGATACCGTCATTAAATGCCATAGTCGACAACCATCGAGTGGATTAGTTGATCGAGACAAATCCATCGCTCGAAGTGATGATTTATCAAGAGATTGTGGTATGTTTGGCTGTAGGCCATCGGTATTGCAAAAATTCGCTCGGATTAAGGTAAGTAATTTTCGACACATCCGCCACCAATTTTCTAACTTTCGTTCTCCAGATATTCGTCCTTCTTCTATCAATGTTGGTCACACTGCAACAAGCCTTAAGTTCCGGTTATATAAATTCAGTGATTACAACAATTGAAAAACGTTTCGAAATTCCGTCTAGCTATTCAGGACTGATAGCGTCAAGTTATGAAATCGGGAATGTGATAACTGTTATATTCGTTAGTTATTTAGGAAGTCGAAGACAAATTCCAGTTTGGTGTGGATGGGGTAGGCATTTCTTTAAGTGCCTCTCAGTTATGGACATCTAATGCTCTGGTCTAATGTTAGGTGCTGTCATTATGGGAATTGGATCGCTGGTGTTCATGGTACCTCATTTTACGGGTGAACCGAATCCCGGTGTTAGTTTACAAAATCAAACATCCGACAACATATGCCGAGGTGTATCGCTACGAGATATGGACATGGGATTAGGTAGATTATCTAGTGGCTTGTCAAATCCACCTTTAGCTCCACATAACAATTTGAGGTAAATTTGTTAGAATGATCGCATCTCTCTGAAAATAAAGTAAGGCGAATTTCCCCAGGGGAGACAATTGCATACAGGGAAAATCGTCCACATTCGGACCCGTTTTATTATTCGTCATTGCTCAATTATTACTGGGATGCGGTGGTAGTCCTCTATGTACGCCATTCAATATTTTTTCTGCGAGCTTTTCGAAGATTCAATTTTCTTTTCTTTCAGTTACTCTCGGTACAACATATGTCGATGATCACGTCAAAACTGAAAGTGCATCAATGTACATTGGCTGTATTTACAGCATGGCTGCGTTCGGGCCTGTTTTAGGATTTTTACTAGGCGCCTATCTACTGTCGTTCCACATGGACTCATTTTCGGGAACATTAATTTCCATTAGTAAGTAAACTCTTTTCAAACAGAAGTCTCCCCTCAATTACTTTTTACTTTTTTTTTATAGATCCAGGTGACAGACGTTGGGTCGGCATGTGGTGGGGTGGATTTTTGTTGTGTGGCCTCTTGCTGATTATCGTTGCAATTCCATTTTTCTTATTTCCAAAAGTTTTAACTCATGAAAAAAAGAAGCTGAAAAAGTTAGATCAAATGATCAAGCCACATCCACCAAACAATTCGAATAGCTTACCTCGACAGCAATCTCAAGCACAACATTCGCATGAAAAACCGCAATCTCAGAAGACAACTTCCAAGAAAAATGTGGATACTGGCTACGGTAAAGACATAAAGGACATTCCGCTGTCAATGTGGCGTTTGGTTTCGAATCCAGTGTACATTGTAACATGTCTGGGAGCTTGTATGGAACTGATGATTGTATCTGGATTCATCGTTTTTCTACCCAAATATTTGGAGACTCAATTTAGTCTGGGGAAGAGTCAAGCGAGCGTTTTTACAGGTAAGTTCTTTCCTGGTTCTCATTGGAAGTTTCTTTTTCTTGCAATTCTCATGATGGGAAAACCACTACCGATGGGAATTGTATTCCTAACCCTCGGCGCGGAGTACAGTCTCTAGACCAAAGGCTGAATTAGCAACAAGATTTTAAGCGCACGTCACAATGCTGAAGAACACGTCGCAAAAATGTTAACTGTCAATTTTGCGATGTTTTTTTAAAACAGAAACCTACGCAAATTACAAATTTTTCAAAATTATAGCTTTAACACTGTGAGAGGGTGACTCTTACACGAATAATAGATGAATCAGAATTCAAAAAGTTTGAGTAAGAAGGTCGAAAGCTGCTCTGAAAAATCATCGCATTCCAAGTTCTTTTGCGATGTTTTTTCAGAGCAGATTGATACTCAAACTTTTTGAATTCTGATTCATCTAGTATTTGCGCAAGAGACATCCTCTCACAGTACATTCGCTACATTTGAATAATTTGTTATTTACGCAGGTTTCTGTTCTAAAAAAAACATCGCAAATTTGACAGTTCACATTTGCGATGTTTTTTTCAGAAACTTACACAAATAACATTTATTTATTTATTCCAATGACTCTACAATTAAACTATACAATCATTCTGTCCGCTGATCATAGTTCCAGTTATCGATTATCACTTAGAGGTTAACTATTTATTTGCACTGATTTAAATTAATTCTTTGCTTTGTGTCGGTCCTAAATTTGAATATTCAAATCGTTTAGCCATGAGATCGACGACGTTGTCCATGAAGCGATGGATGGAACATTGGCTCAAGATGTGTTTCATTGTTTGAACTTCGCCGCATGGGCATAGCGGTGAGTCGGCGAATTTCCAACGGTGCATTAGAAAGGCGCAACAGCCTTGGCCGGTACGGAATCGATTCAGACGAAGCCACAATTTCCTACGTAGTTCGATTCCCTTAACTTCCACGGTCGGAGCGGTGATCAAATGTTTGTTGACTACATTCACTTCCTGCCAACATTCTTTCCATCTTGTTTTCATGTCGTTTAGTCTATTTCTTTGATGATAGAATTTCCAGAAAGGATTTTTTGATTGCAGTACTGTGGTCGATGGCGCTGTTTCGATATCTTTGAATAATGGTAGATCGTTATTTGCTTCGATTTTTGAGCATTCCCTTAGTGCCGTATGATATGGGGAGGTGCGATATTACTGAGTGCGTAGAGCCACTCTACATCCGTTGGATCCACTGTTCCCGTGACGATGCGTAAAGCTCTATTTATTTGGGTGTCGACTTTGTTTGTATGTGCACAGTTCATCCACAGTTGAGCAGTAGCTTGCTGTGGACAATATCATCGCCAGTACTATGTTTACATAGGATTTAAGTTTGGTTTTGACTCTTTCCAAATTCGGACGATACGTGAGGCTACGATCTAAATCGTTGCCTAGGAACTGAGGATTGGAGTTGTGTTTCACTGTTTCTTCGTTTAGTGTCAGGTCCAGAGTTCGTCCTGCTTGGCGGTTGTTTACGTGGAATAGGCAGCGAACGGTTTTCCCTATGTTCGGTTTCAACCAACAACCTTTGAAAAACGTACCCATCGTTTCCAGATCTTCGTTCATTCGATGAACTTCCTTGAGTAAGTCGGTGGTATATTCATGGTGTAAATGCAGTAAAAGAAACTAGAAAGTACACATCCTTGGGTTAGTCCGTTGTTAAGCGCGCGTTTGCGGCTGGTTTTTCCATTTACCTCGACTAGGAAATTGCGATCGCTCAGCATGTCCATGACTAGCGCTAAAGTTTTTCGGCACGGAATAATTTGGCTTAGTTTGAACAAGAGTCCGCGTTTCCACATAAGCCGTAAGTCAATGAACACTAGAGTCCATTTTCAAAACCTAGTTCGACACATTTGGTGAGCGCAAGAATTTGATCGCAGCAGTTTCTGTTTCTTCTGAAACCAGCTTGTTCTATCGGAACCGACAGCTCGTTGGCTATCTATGTGAAAAGTGCCTTGAATTTTGTAGTTGGCGAAATCCATAGTTCATCAATCTTTTATATCTCACTGTTTCTTGCAGGGTAACCAGCATGGTAAATTTGATTTGCACGCTTATTATAGGCCGCCTGATAAGTCAAATGAAGCTTTTTTTATTGATCATCTGTCATGAAGATTGAGTCAATGTTCATTTGGTATGCTTGTTGGCGATGTTAATGTCGATCTTTCCGATTTATCTGGTTGTAGGGTGAACAGTTTACCGATGAGATACTTGAATGTGCTCAATTCGTGTAACTTTTCAATTGGCAATGATGTTGTCACAAGAACTGTGTCAGGCACAATCCTTGATCATGCATCATTTGCTGGTCCAGATTGTGTTTCTGTAGCTAATTCGACGGTTAAGACTGACTTCAGTAATCATAGCTTTGTGATATCGAAAATAGCATTGCCGAATCGAACTAGCTCAAAGTACGCATATGTGACAAAAGCGTTTACTGATTTTGACAAAGTGAACGCTGAACTCAATTAATAAATATGAGACGCTGAAGGTATTTCCGAGGTCCCTGTTCTTTGACCCGATGGTTGAGTACGATATCATAAAGATAATTTCGTCTATGGATGATAACAAGGCGCCCGCCAGGTGTAGATAATGTTACGGTTGTGACTCTTAAGAATCTGGCTCATGCTGTGGCACCGTTTCTGTGTGACATTCTCAACAGTGCGATGAGCTCAGGAGTCTATCCGGATGAATTGAAGATTGCGAAAGTTACTGCTGTCTTTAAGTCTGGTGATAGCTGTGATGTCATGAATTATAGACCAATTTCTGTTCTCCCGGTGATTAATAAGATTTTTGAAAGGCTAATCAGCGAGTTTTCTGAATAGTAGGAAATTTATTTTTGGAAGGCAATATGGATTCAGGCCAAAAAGCAGTACTAATACTGCTCTCTTCGAGCTTGTTAATTACCTTTCTTTAGAAATAGATAAATTGAGGGTTGTTTTTGGCCTTTTTTTGGGTATTTCTAAGACATTTGATACAGTTGATCATGAACTGTTGCTTGTTAAGCTCCAATTTGCTGGAATACGAGGTATTACGCTTGATTTGATTCGGAGTTACCTGAGCAATAGATGGCAGTATGTCGTCGCCAATGGAGTGGAAAGTGGTCGTCAAAAGATGACAATTGGTGTGCCGCAAGGTAGCATTCTGGGACCTCTGTTATTTCTGATCTTTTACAATGACTTTTTTAGTTTGCCACTCAGTTCGAGGTCATATGGATTTGCTGACGATTCGAGCCTCTTTTTCTCATCAACAGTCATTTCCGGCAATGTTGCCGCTTTGGATAGTGATATCTCGTTGATCTCTGATTATTTTAAGATTAATAGGCTTACTTTGAACGTGATTAAGTCGAAGCTGATTCATTTTCGAAAGCCAAGTGTGAAATTAATGGACTCACCAGGTCTGGTCTTTGATGGTATTTCAATTGAAACTGTGAGCAGTGTTAAGTACTATGGGGTTATTCTCGACGAACATCTGAATTGGAATGTCCACATAGCTTCGTTGTCTAGTAACATTTCCAGCAAAATTGGTATTATGAAGAAATTGTGATTTCTTCCGGTCAGGATTCTGAAGATGTTGTATTTTTCCCTGATTCACTCGAACCTGACCTACTATACCGGAATTTGGGGATCAGCTGCCAAAGCCTGCATTGACGAGCTAGAAACTCTGCAGCGTAAAGCGCTTAAAGCCGCTTTTAAGCTTCCGATTCGTTTTTCGACTGAGTTGCTCATCAGAGACTATTGTCCGAATGTCTTGACAGATGATTCGCTTCTCCATTTGTAAGTTTATCCATGTTTTCCCGCAGCCAACTCACGCGCACGATACTAGGAATGTTAAATTTCTTTGTAGGCCTCGTGTGAATAGCTCAAAGTATGGATTGAATAGCTTGGTATTCCGTGGACCCTCGCTCTTTTTTTTAGTGATATGGGTCGATAGTTTTTCACACAAATAATAGATAAATCAAAATTCAAAAATACGTGGAGGAACAAATTTGCTCTGAAATAACATCGCAAACGAACTTGGTATGCGATGATTTTTCGGATCAGCTTTCGACCTTCATACTCACTTTTTGAACTGTGATTCATCTATTATCCGTGTAATTCGTGTATTTGTAAAAAAAACATCGCAAATTTGACAGTTCATGTTTTTGCAAGGAATTCTTAACAAATGAAATTTTTCCTATTCGAAGGTTCCATTGCCATTCCGGGAGCTTGCATCGGGATATTCGTTGGTGGCTGCTTTCTGAAGCGTTTTCAACTACGACCCCAAGGCGCCGTTTTATTCGTTCTAGTGTCAAATATCATTTGCCTGTCATGTTATGCGTTATTGTTCTTCTTAGGATGCGATAATCTCAAAATGGCAGGTACAACCATCCCATACTACAACAGGTCAGTCGTGCATTTCGAATTTCTCCAAATGTTTTTCATCGTCTAACATAAATTCGTTCTACAGTTCAACTCATTCAGCACCGGAACCATTTCAAGTAAATCTAACCGCGGCATGTAATTTTGGTTGTGAATGTCATATGACTGATGTTGAGCCTGTTTGCGGAAACAATGGTTTGACTTACTTCAGTCCTTGTCATGCGGGGTGTACGGCGTTCTCATCCACTTCAAACTACACAAATTGTGCGTGTGTTCATGCTAATATAACGAATGTGTACAATGGCGTCGGAGGGAGTCAAGCCCAAGCATCAGTTGCTCGTGAAGATTTTGCCGAAGTGACCGTTGTTCCTGTAGCAAGAGCTGGACCGTGTACAACACCTTGTCGAACAATTTATCCGTTTTTAATTCTACTGTTTTTCATGACGTTTATTGTCGCATCCACTCAAATGCCACTGCTGATGATTGTACTTAGGTTTGTAATAACGGATTGCCATACCAATTGTTGCCGCCAATGGATAAATATTTGTTGATTTTTAGATCTGTGTCTGAAGAGGAACGCTCATTTGCTTTGGGCATGCAATTTGTGATTTTTCGGCTTTTCGGATACATTCCCGCTCCGATTGTGTTTGGTAACCTCATTGATTCGACGTGTCTATTATGGCAGTCAACATGCGGCGAGAAAGGTGGACGCTGCCTCATTTATGACATCGAAACTTTTCGATACAAGTAAGTGATTTTGACCATCTCGGAAAGCTAATTGAAATGGAAATTTTGTATGACATTTTAGGTATGTTGGTCTTTGCGCGTTCATCAAAATTGTTGCATTGGCAATTTTTGGAATCGACTTGTGGTTGGTTACCAGACGAAAAAATATGATTGACGGATCACCAATTTCTGCAAACGAAGTTGTTGGTTCAATAATCAGTTTAGATAAACGTGAGTTGACACTCACCTCTACTTTTCTTGATGATACAATTTTCCTATTTGATTTTAGTATTCGAAGAGAAGATTCATTGCGATAATCAGAATAATTCGCTGACAGGAGATGTACTTGGCGACTGTGGCCTTAATCTAAATTTCGATTCAAATAATAAACGTGTGCTGATTGCTTCTAGACATTTGCGAAACGATTCCAAAACCATACAATTAGAACTGCGTTATGACAATTATGCAGACAAATCAGATCGTAAAATATACAAGAAGCAACACATCAGAAGCAACTCATTTCCGGTAAGACAGAAAAAAATCTGAAATGTCGTTATTAGGTCGCAGCACGGCAATATCTTGTACGTTAAACAATCCTATCACAATTCTAAAGGTCAACTTGACAAAATTATTTGTATATCTGTTAATTACTGATTACTGATAGCATTCCGAAATTATTTTTATTTTATATTTCTCTTTTTTTCAACTTTCTTTTTCGTTTTCCCATTCCATTTCTTTCTTCTATTCCCTTTCTCTTTTCTCCTTCTCGTTGCTCTCTTTCCATGTTTTTTCTTGTTGCCTTTCCCTTTCGATTTCTTTTTTCCTTCTCTTTCCCCCTTATTTTCTTTCCCCCTTCTTCTCTTTCCCCTTCCTTCTCTTTCCCCCTCTTTCTCTTTCCGCCTCGTCCTCTTTCCCCTCTTTCTCTTTCCCCCTCCTTCTCGTTCCCCCTTCTTTTCTTTCCCCTTCCTTATCTTTCATCCTCCTTCTATTTGCTTTTTTGAACCCGTACGCAGCACAACGAATAGGACGTCTACTACAAAATTTTATTGTAACATGGGGTAGCTCGAGGCGGAAGTTTATTATGGTCTAGAGTTGAAGAATCAGCAATAACAAAAATGTCTGGTCGCTCCTCTCCACTTTTTTTCCAAGCGGCTCAACCGATCGCCCTAAACTTTTTTCCCCTGAGAGGTACATACATCCCATGATTTAAGTTCGAAGATGAGCAAAAATGGTCAAGTATTTCCGGAGATATGGTCGAAGAAGTGTCCAAAAACATGGATTTTCGAGGGTCGGTGAAATTTTTTGGAAAAATCTCAGCAAGTATAGTACGGAAATTATTCATTTTGGTATCAAATGAAAACTGAGAAACATTTTTTGTGGAAATCGGGTCAGTGGTCTGTGCAGTGAGACCAATGGAATGGACGAAATTGAGGTTCTTGGCCATAAACGAAAGCGGATGTTTTTTCGTCTATATTTGCTCAACTAAGCAATATGGAGATTTACTGTCAAAAGCAAAGTTGTAGAGAATAAAATTTTAGAGAACACGTGTTTCAGGGTTTAAGGGAAAAAAAGCCTAATCCTGCGATAAGACCACTTCCAGAATAAGGAGGCATGACCCATATCTCTAGAACTTTGAGAGATAGAAAGTTCCTTCCAAAGGCAAAGTTGTAGAGAATAAAATTTTAGAGAACACGTGTATGAGGGTTTTGGTGAAAATGACGTAGTTCTGGGATGTGACCACTTCCAGAATTGGGAGAGATGACTCATATCTCTAGAACTATGGCAGTTAGGAAAATGCTTCCGAAGGCAAAGTTGTTGAGAATTATATTTAAGAGGGTTTCTTGGAGAAACTACGTTGGTTCTGTTTCTGATATGGTGCAGGAAAGAACATTTCGGCCAACAAAATCAGTGGTCTCAGATCCCATAAGACGTACTTCGATAGGGATAATTTCTTTGGGTCTTTTCAAGTCTTAAAGTTGTAAAAGAACGTAAAATATTGAATTGTTTGCTCATTTTTATTTAGATACGTTCGAGTCTTATTGCAACATTTATTCTGTTTGCCAGATCTATTCTGATACGTACGGGTCTTTGGTTATGTTTTACATTTTATTTTCTTCGTTCCTTTTTCGTCTTTTCTTATCGGTTTTTCTTCTTCTTGCTTTTGTTTTTGTTGTTTTTTGTATCACTTTTTATTTCACTTTGTAGTTGTCGCTAAAACTCACAAATGATTCGAAAAATTAATTTCCCGAAATTCCTTTAGGCACAAAAAGTGGAAATAGTTCGCAGCAATTCAAGAGAATACGAAAATGACCACAAAGCAAAACGCCATGCACATCATTCACGGAACAACTCACGGGATATGGAAATCGATTTCCGTCAAAAGCTCAACCATACTCGCAACAACTCAAGAGAAGATCACAATTCGAACATAAAATTCATTTTAAATTACCTGAACACAACCGGTAAACCGATCGAAGTGTCGAAACCATCCAAAAAGCACAGTAGAAATCATTCGTATGATCAAATTTATATGCCAAATAACATCAAGATTGATCAGGAACTGCACAAAAAGTTTAGCAAGAATTTGTCGCGTAAAAACTCCAGAGATACGGACATTAATATAATAAAAAATATCAACGCCAGAGAACAAACTGACCAAAAATTTGTTAAAAAGAATAATTCCAAATCTGTGACGAGCGATGAAGAAGCCAAGTACCAACATCCGTGTCCCAATTCCAAAGATTCGAATGTTAAAGTGCAGACAGACGAATCGAACAGCAGCGTACTGCGACATCGTCGGACAAGTTCAAGGGATTTGTCGCGAATTGCGTCTTCATCATCAGACAGTTCCAAACACATACGAAATTCATCGCAGCATAAAATTCAAATCGAACAAGAGATGGAGTCGGCTCAGTATTTATTGAGACGTGGCAGTCTGGACGAAGGCTGTAGTTGTCTGAACGTTATCGACGATAATGAATTGACGCATGTTTGAGCTAAGCGATTGCAACGGACGGTAGAACTTATTCGATTATCCGATTGTCTAGAAAATTTAGTTCCTTTGTAAGACACAAACAAATTTGTTTTAAGAATACGAGTGAAATGCTTTGACCGCTTGAGTAAGGGTCGATTTTAAATTAGAAAGAGAGTTTACGGGTTTGAATTCAAATCGAAGAATTTAAATTTAGTGGGATAGGTAGACACCACTCAAAACCGCGCGCTTTTGTGCTTAAAAGTTAAAAATCTCCTTTCACTGTTTTGTAATCCGAAAATTGTTCGTTAATTTCTTATTTTTTAAAAACTTTTCTTTGCTTCACTGATGTTTTTTATTTTACGTATCAATGCATTGGGTCGAGTGTAAGGAGAATTGTATGCTGAATGAACGAACAGTCTATGGCTAGGGGAAAAATCACAATCCGGAAAACAAATCCGTAATCTACAAAATCGGGACGAAAATATCTAGATAAACTATTATTGTGAATTCAAATATTCTAGCGGGGTTTGAGGCAGAGCCTCACGCCAGTCGCAGGTGAAATTCAGCCCGGGGGTGAGGGGGCATAGCCTGTCAGCACGATACATTATCATATTTAACGAACCATTGACATTGGTATAAAAAATTATCGATATTGTATTGGGGAAGAATTAAACAAAACAGTTTCTATGTTTTCATTACTTTTGCTTATATTTATGACGTCATGCGTCATTGTTGTGACGTCATTTTTGTGACGTCATATTTGCGACATCATCTGTGTGACGTCACTTGTGTTAGGTCATTTGTAAGGCGTTTTTTACGTCAGCTTTGTGACGTCATTTTTGTGACGCTATTTTGGTGACGTCATTTTTGTGATGTCGTATTTGTGACATCATCTTTGTGGTGTCATTTTTGTGACGTCACATTTGTGACCGACATCATTTGTGCGACGTCACTTGTGCGAGGTCGTTCGTATGGCGTCATTTTTATGACATCGTTTTTGCGACATTATTTTTTTGACGTCTTTTTTGTTACATCATATTTCTGACGTCTTTTTTTGACATCATTTTTGTGACGTCTTTTTTGTGATGTCGTATTTGTGACACCGTTTTTGTGGTGTCATTTTTGTGGCGTCACTTGTGTGAAGTAATTTGTATGGCATCGTTTTTTTTATATCATTTTTGTGACGTCATTTTTGTCACATAATATTTGTAACGTCATTTTTGTGACATCGTTTTTGTGACGTCGTTCTTGTATCGTCATTTTTGTGACGTCAATTTTGTGACATCATTTTTGTGACGCCGTTCTTGTGACGTCTCTCATGTGAGGTCATTTGTAGGGCGTCATTTGAATGACATCATTTTTTTACGTCAGTTTTGTAACGTCATCTTTGTAACGTCATTTTTGTGACGTCATTTTTGTGGCGTCATTTTTGTGATATCATTTTTGTGATATCATTTTTGTGATGCCGTATTTGTGACATCACATTTGCGATCTACATCATTTGTGCGACGTCACTTGTGTGAGGTCGTTCGTATGGCATCATTTTTGCGACATCGTCTTTTTTGTGACGTCTTTTTTTGATGTCGTATTTGTGACATCATCTTTGTGGTGTCATTTTTGTGACGTCACATTTTTGACCGACATCATTTGTGCGACGTCACTTGTGTGAGGTCCTTCGTATGGCGTCATTTTTATGACATCGTTTTTGCGACAATATTTTTTGACGTCTTTTTTGTTACATCATATTTCTGACGTATTTTTTGTGACATCATTTTTGTGACGTCTTTTTTGTGATGTCGTATTTGTGAAACCATTTTTGTGGTGTCATTTTGTGACGCCATATTTGCGGTATCATTTGTGTGGCGTCACTTGTGTGAAGTAATTTGTATGGCATCGTTTTTATGACATCATTTTTGCGACGTATTTTCTTTATGTCTTTTTTGTGACGTCTTTTTTTTGACATCATTTTTGTGACGTCAGTTTTGTGACATAATATTTTTAACGTCATATTTGCAAAATCATTTGTACGATGCCATTATTGTGACATCATTTTTGTGACATCGTTCTTGTGACGTCATTTTTGTGACGTCGTTTTTGTATCGTCATTTTTGTGACACCATTTTTATGACGCCATTTTTGTGACGTCATTTTTGTGACGTCATTTTTGTGACGTCGTTCTTATATCGTCATTTTTGTGACGCCATTTTTGTAACATCATTTTTGTGACGTTATTTTTGTGACGTCTCTCATGTGAGGTCATTTGTAAGGCGTCATTTTAATGACATCATTTTTTTACGTCACTTTTGTGACGTCATCTTTGTAACGTCATTTTTGTGACGACATCACATTTGCGATTTTTGTGATGTCGTATTTGTGACATCACATTTGCGATCTACATCATTTGTGCGACGTCACTTGTGTGAGGTCGTTCGTATGGCATCATTTTTATGACATCATTTTTGCGACATCGTCCTTTTTGTGACGTCATTTTTGTTACATCATATTTCTGACGTCTTTTTGCGACATAATTTGTGTGTGACATAATTTTTGTGACGTCATTTTTGTTATGTCATATTTGTAACATAATCTGTACTACGTCATTTGGGCAATGTCATTTTTGTGACGGTGCACAGACGGATGGACGGACAGGAAGGGTGAGAACATAAAGTAGCTATCGCTTAACAAATAAAATGTAATGCTGCGCCGTCTGGAGGCTCAATCTAGTCCGTCGCAGGCGCGAGGATGAAGTGGCAGAGCCCCCAAACACCTCACATTTTCCTTTTTAAGACATGATTTTGAATCCGGATTTTTTCGTCCTGATTTTGACTCCATCCGGATATTGTAGGCTCCGGATTTGAGGGCTGCGGATTTTAAGGCTGCGGATTTAATTTTATCGGAAAAAATCACATAAGTCACGGCTAGATGATTGTAATAGCAATTCCCGATGAACTATCAAAATGTCGAAATTGGAAAAGTCTCGAATGTTCTCTATGAATGATTTCGAAAGAAATATGGGATAAACAATCTACGAATCAATGGAAGTGATTTGGTATCATAAACTTGGGGTTACCTTAGAAAAGCGGTACTGAGCGGTTCTGTACTCAAAGCTCGTGCAATATTATCTACCAATACAATTATTTATCCGAGCTATCGGATCAAATGAGAAGAAATAATACTTCTGAACCCTCTGAACATACAGATGTTGTTCAATTATGAAATTTCAATTACAGTTTGTAAAAAGTTAGCAAATTATAGAAAAACGTAAATGTTAAGTGAGTAAGAAGAAAGTAAATGGAGTGTTTAAATATAAGGATGTCAATTCATATGAATAGAAATTGAGCTGTGAAAATCATTTTAATCGATCTATATAGAAATATATTTAAAAGAATGAAGAAAAAATTATATGAAAATATTAAATAAAACGATTAGATATTACTTTAGATAAAGAAATTATAATTGAAGTAAACACACTATGCATTTAGTTGAAAATGCACGATATTATCATTAAGAATCGTTACTTTCATCAATCCACGCTTTTAGTGTAGCGTCGGCCCTGGTGAAAGTGCACAAAACTTCATGACGAAATTAATAATATGCCCAGCGATGTCATCTTATGCAGATCGTCATGCAATTTCGTTGTACTTTGACATAAGCCAAAGTCGCACTAAACGTGTCGATTGGACTTACAAATACTATTCTTAATTCTAGGGCATATAAGATTTTATCATTAGTAAATACAGTAGAATATTCTTCTAACGTTTCACAAAGTGATCACAAGCTGTGGCTAGTTATGAGAAATGTTTATAGAGAGCGGCGCATTTTCCCGCAGTTCACCCCCTGAAAGAACTACCGTATTATGATTTGCTGTGTAGTTTGCATCTTGCGTGTAACGTCCTCTGTAATCATTTCTATAGACTTTTTTCACCCGCCGTATTCCACAATTAGAAACAATTTGAAATATTTACTTGAATTTTAATAAATTGACAAAAAACCGCCAAGATATGTAGATTGTCTCAATTTTCCTTGGTCGAATCTAAATTTGTCAGCAAAAATGACTTTCTTGCCACGTTGTGCCATAAGCTTTAACTATCACCATCACTACATTTTTGTTGGCATTCCAAAATAGTATTGCAGTCACCATCCAGCTTTTTTGTTCATACTACATACATCGCATTGTCCGGACTTAAGAGCGTGTCTGATATTTTGACACTTCTATGTTTTGCGATGTTTTTTCATCGCATATTTCTAAGACAGTGATCATCAATTTTAAATTCCGAAACATCTACTGTTTGCATAACACATCCTTTTATAGATTCTCTGTATCAGAATATATAATTATTGAGTCTTAGTGTCAAAATTTGATCTGAAAAAACATCGCAAAGTACTCGGCTGATGAAAAAACATCGCAAAATATGGAACTGTCAAAATATCTGACACGATCTTAAGAGTGCATTTGCGAATTCTTCAACCAGGATGTATGAAGTTCAAACACACCATCTCTTCGATTCTCCTAAATTTCTTGTCAATCGAATCTGTGGAGAAAGTCGTAGAAGAAAATTTTTTAAAAAAAATTTTGTTCGCCCGGGGTCGCTGAAAATGTGTTTCTTCATTGTACTTCATTGTACTTTGCTGAAATTCACACAACGTTTAGATATGTGAGAGTAGATTATTTATATAATGACTTAAAAATGTCACGTGGAACAGAGACAGAAAAATGAAAACCAACACATCAAGCGTAATTTTAGTTTGATATGCTGGTTTTCACATTTCTGACACTGTATGGGGCGCTAGAGCGGTCAAAAAGTAAAAAACGCACTGTTTTTGGAGGGCTCTAGAGGGCGCTAACAGCGGCGACCAATAAAATCAATAATATGGTGAGAAGCGCAATGATTCCTAGTTTCAAAAACACCATAGGGATCTTTCGGTTCGAACTGTTTGTGGTCTTGGTGGTCATTTTTGTGAAAAACTTGGAATTCGGAAGTGTTTCTCTTAGTCTACCTCTCGCATAGCCTCCTAGATTTTTCTGAAATTATATTTGTCGAAAATCCACTTCAAATACGTTTCCCTACTCGAAAAAATCGATTTAAAATTGAATTTTTACGGACTATTTGCATGAGAGGAATCACAGTAGCTGAGAGTAGTCGAAATTACAATAAACTCAAAATGGGGCCAAAAATCCATTTTTTTACCAATGTTTTCGACATTTTCGGGTACCGTTTGAAAGGCATTTTGAGTGGCTTTTTGAAAAAAAATATCTTCAGAATATTTCGGTCAAGCGTAGGAAAATTGTCACCAGAAAGGGATGTTTTTCGAATGGGATATATATTTATGGCCAGCAAAATTATTCTTTGGTCAGCAAAATTATTGCTTTCGTCCAGCGAAATTATACCTTTCATTCAGCGAAATTATTGCTTAAATCAGCAAATTTAATGCTTTTGGTCAGTTGAATTAATCGGTCTGCCAGCCGAATAATTATCTGATCCGCAAGAATAAAGAGTAGCATCGATTTCTCTTCTAACGGGTTGTTCGATTTATCTACCCCTCGTCGTCATATACACATTACTTCCGGGTCGATCTTCCTGCTAAATACATTTTTTATGATTTCACCCCTCGCAACCCCGCGTTTCATTAATTTACTCTTTATATCTATTAATATCCACTAGAGGTGAGCGGGCCGCCAGAAACTCGACTAAAAACCCGACCCGAACCCGAATTAATTTGTCGGGTCAGGTTTTTTAATTTATTTTTTGCCCCCTCTGTCTGTCTGTGCACGTTTTTTGACAGCTGTGAAAGCGGCAGCTGTCATAGTGGCAGCTGTCAAAGTGGCAGCTGTCAAAGTGACAGCTGTCAAAGTGTCACTCGGACATTTGTTTTTTGTTACTTTCTTATACCATTTTTTAGTTTTTCTGTCGGGTCGGGTTTTCATTTTCGTTTTTTTCGGGTTGGGTCGGGTTTGATAACTTCAACTAACAAAACCTGACCCGACCCGAAAAAATTAATTCACTTAATTGAGTTTAAAAAACATTTCAAGTAAAACTTTTTCAAAAAAACGTTCGGGTTCTAGTTGAGTTTGATTTTGAATCGGGCTCGGTTCGGGTCGGGCTTGAAATTTCTTTTTTCGATCGATTTTGGTTCGGTTCGGTTTGAATTTTTATTTTGGTTCGGGTTCGGTTCTGGTCAGATTTGGAAAAAAAGATCGACCCGTACACCTCTAATATCCACTTCCAGTCCCTTTTTTATATTTTCTAAAAGTTGACCTTATTTGTGTCGTTTATCACCACCAGCCTTACATTACTGATCTGAATTTATCAAATAGTCAAAATCTTTTTTCAACGTCATTTCATACATTTGTTTCTTGTTAATATCGTTTACTCTTTCATTTCTTATAGGGTGGGTCGAATTTAAAATTTTATTTTTTTTCGAAACTACTGACCCCACAAATGCTGTATAATGGTCCCACAAATGTTTTGTACAAGAATATTTTTTTTAAACTCGATCTTCATTTACCTCTTTTGGAAAAACTCATTTCAGGCATAGTTCCATGAATTATGGCATAAACATCAATGTTTTCTTGCACATTTACAATTTCTAAATAGGCTTTTTTCGTGTAATTACTAGTACCATGATGGCACTTCAAAATGCCGCTGATTGGCCGCTTAAATATTTTTTAATGTGGAATTGGCAAGTCACTTTGTCTTCACGACTTTCAGTTTTCTATTGAAATTTCAACTTTGGCTCTACCAAAACATCATTAAAGATGGTTACCAAATCTTTGCTAAACTCAGATAATTAGAGAATTTTATGGGTAATTCAGGAAAGAGAAATTGTTTTGAAATCGGTTGACGCGCGACCGACTCACACGGATTATGGTGTGTATTACACTTCAAAAATTTAAAAGTGAACAAAAACGGAAATAAACGCAAAAATTATCACTGAAAACGTCTGTTATGCCTTTTATAATGTTTTTTCGAATCAAATTGGTCAACCCTGTAGCTACTAGCGTTTGATTTGAGCGTTCTTTAGTCAAATATTTTGTAGATGCTGTCCAAAGTTGAACTTCACCTAAAGGAAGCTTTATTTTGCAAGAAATGGTGTGACAGCTGTCAAAGTGACAGACAGACAGTCAGAGCATTCCCATAAAGTAGCTACCGCTACTTAAAAACCATTGAAATGATATAAGAAAGTAGCGGTAGAGTAATTTTCTTGACAAAACAAATGAAGACTTCGGAAGAAAAACAAGATAAAGCAATTGAAAGTGAACGTACTCTCATATATTATACATGGGAGCAGGTTCACTTTCAATTGCTTTATCTTGTTTTTCTTCCGAAGTCTTCAAATGTAAGAGTGACAGATGTCAGAATGTCACTATGACAGGTGTAACTTTGACAGATGTCACTTTCACATCATAAAAAAAAGTTCTTCTACAAAACATCTGTGGGACCATTATAATAGCATTTGTGGGGTTAGGAGTTTCGAAAAAAAAATAAAAGTTCAAATTCGACCCACCCTATTTCTTAATTTTAATA
>WJQU01002760.1:0-25874 GCA_029228625.1 Pseudolycoriella hygida
CAACCGAACGCCGGTAGCAGCGAAAGGATGTCCGATAGATAAAGAGCCGCCCCAATTGTTCCATTTATTCAAGTCAGGAGTGCCAACTTTTTCTTTCAGTCCAATGTGAGTTTTACAAAACCAATCCGAATCCATGGCCTTCAGATTTGCTACAATTTGACCCTGAAAAATCATTCGGAATGAGAAAACATTTTCAGATTTTTCTTTGCAGACTTTACAGCAAAAGCTTCGTGAATTTCCCACGAATCGACATCAGATAGTTGAAGTCCAGCTTTGCCCAGAATTTTCGGAATTCCATATGCAGGCCCTGAAATGCAATTTTCGTTAATTTAATAATTTTTATGGATTTCAATCCACTTACCCAATAGCAACTGATCGAACGGATCTTGTGACACGTACGTGAAGTCTCTGAGATACGCCTTGGGTTTAAGACCAAGCTCCTTCGCTTTTGCTTCGCTCATGATAAGACAAGCTGATGCGCCGTCAGTCAAAAATGACGCATTAGCAGCCGTTACTGTTCCGTGAGGTTTCACAAAGGCCGGTTTCAATTTTGCCATCTGCTCTTTCGAAGACACTCGAATTCCATTGTCTTTCTCGACGGTTTTATCAACCCCGGTAACTAGTAACGGTAAGTTTATTTCCGAAAAGTTAAGCATCATTGTGTCTCACCTTTGAATGGAACAAGATCAGTGAAGTATCCCTTCTCTTCGGCTTGTTTTGCACAAGTGTGTGAGCGTAACGCATAATCGTCTTGCTCCTGTCGTGATACATTGAAAGCAGCAGATAAGCGATCTGCTGAATGACCCATAGTTTCTCCCGAAGAAAATTCAGCTACAGCTGGAAGCTGTGGAAAAACTTGTTGGATCAGTTTATTCAGAAAGTTATATTGTTGAGGAAAGTTTCTATCAAAAGTTACTAAATAGAAGAATATACTCTGATGGATTGTTTTATTGACATTGACGGGGCATTTAACAACACGATATTTAATTCCATAAGGAAAGCCTGCCTGGCCCATGGAATCAACTATACAGTTACTACATGGGTCATGAAAATACTTAAAGACCGGATTGTAACCACGTACCTGAGCTCTTCAAGAGTTTCAGTATTTGTAACTAAAGGTTGTCCCCAAGGAGGTATTCTACACCCTTTGGTTTATTGTCTGGTTAAAGATAGTTTACTGAAACTCCTTAACGACTCGGGCTTCTACTCTCAAAGTTTCGCCGACGATCTCACAATAATATTGGTAGGAATCTGCTTGTCAACTCTCTCACACTTGATGCAATCAGCTCTGGTGCGAAAGTAATGAACACGAAAGAAAAAGATCGTTGGTTTTCAAAAGCCAAAATTCTTCGGCAAAGAAATAGAATTATCAGAATTCGTTAAATATTTAGGACTAGACTCCCAAAGTACTTCATTGGATTTATACTTCCATAGTAAGGCCCAGACTATGCTATGCTGCCGTAGTTTGGTGGCCGAGGTGTGGACTTAGAACAGTTCAAGATCAGTTAACGAAGCTACAAAGACTAGCACCAATCGGAATTACTTCCGCTATGAGAACCACTCCATCAGTACCGCTTGAAGCGTTATTGAATATCCACATTGAATTCGCCCGATCCACGCTTTTGAGGCTTAAACAGTCTAACCTTCTGGTGAGTGACACAAATTTTGAGCCTTCTAGGTTGGACGATTATGTCGAAACAATCACCTGAACTCAATATGTCTTGTGACCGGATTATACCAGTCTACAGGTTTGAAAAATCGTTTATTGTCAACATTCCTGAGCGAGAATATTGGTCTAAACCAGTCGTATTCACAAATGAAAACATGTCATGGTTCACCGATGGCTACATACAATAATCTTACCGGTTCGAGAATTTTTTGCACAACGTACGGAAAAGAACTGTTTGTACCCTTGGGCAGGTATATGACCGTATTTATCACATCAATTATTGGATTTCTAGTATGCTTTTATGAGCGGGTCGACCATTTTTCGAAACCCGACCCAGACCGAACCCGACCCGATAAAATTTTTCGAAACCCGAAATGTTTCAAAACCCGACCCGGACCGAACCAGTCACTCAAGTTTTTCGAAACTCACAACCCAAATTCCTTCGAAACAAAAATTATTTCAAGGCCCGACGTCTGCATTCTTCACGGACCTTAGACTAAAACAAAATTCGTGTAATGTAGGATGATAAAATTTAGACGAGTTTTGTAAAATATAAAAAGTCAATAAAGGATCGGGACCCGAATAAAATGATACAACAACCCGACCCGGACCGAACCCGACCCGATAAAATTTTTCGAAACCCGAAACCCGAACTGTTTCCAAAACCGGCCCGGACCGAACCCCACCCGATTAAAATTTTCGAAACCCGAAACCCATGAACCCGAAAAAAACAATTCGCGTTCGGGTCGGGTTTTTCGAAGTTTCGGGCAACCTGCTCATCTCTAAGAATGCTGCAAAGTAATTCTTGAACGCCATACCGCAAGCTCTCTGCCCATCAACATTTATATTAGATAATCAAGGAGCAATAAAAACACTAAGTGGTACAAATTCACGTCTTCAATAACTTTTGAATGTCGAAATTCTCTGCAAAAACTGTCAGAAACAAACCGAGTAACGCTAACTTGGGTCCCAGGTCACTCAAATATTGAAGGAAATGAAAAGTCTGACAAGCTAGCACGACTATCTTCCGGAAATCGTTTCATTGGCTCAGAACCAGCTGTGGCCGTCTTCTACTCAACACTTCAACAAATTTTTTTTTGGACTGGAAGGCTCAATGATTCAAACAACACTGGAATTCTCTAAGTATGGCAAGGCAAGCAAGAAATTCTATAAAATTAAACAACAAAAACGCGAAGTATTGCCTATAACAGGTATCCTAACAGGACATAGTCCTCTCAAGAAACATCTCCACACAATAGGTGTGTCGAACGACCCTAGTTGCGATATGTGTGGTGATATAGAAACCTCGGAACACTTCCTTTGTCAATGTCCGGCTTATATAACCGTTATAGAGCGTACATCTAGGCTCGTACACTATAAACTACAATTCTATCTGGAGCATCGCTCCAGCGAATATCCTCAAATTCATCAACAAGTCTAAAAGAATTTAATTAACTGTGGGGATGCACAGCAGGCCCAGGCTTAGGGGCAGGAGGTGATCCACCCACTTAATCTAATCTAATCTACAAAATAGTGCGATCCGCCGCAAAAAAGTCAGTTGTGAGAGCAACGTTTTAAATGTGGTGATGTGTGAGAACTGGATGGCAGTTTCGAAAGGCAATGCAGCTAATCCCGATAGTCGTTATCTAAATAGACGCGTGTATATGTGTCACATCATATAGGCTTCGAGGGGGAAATGACTCCGGAAAATCATGGTACATGGTATCAAAAATCATCCAGGAAAATCATTAAAAATCACAAAAATCACTGAAAATCTTCCAAAAATCATTGAAAATCTTCCAAAAATCATTGGAAATCATTAAAAATCACCGATTTTTATGGATTATATGATTTCAAAAATCAGCAAAAATCATTAAATTATTTCGAAAGTCACCAAAAATCACCAAAATCATTAAATGATTTCAGAAATAATCGAAAATAAAAATCATCCGGAAAAATCATCAAAAATCTTCAAAAAATCATTAAAAATCTCTGATTTTTATAACTAAATTTGGCTATTAGTGCAAGTTATTTTCAATCGATTTAGGAGGTTATTCTGAACAAAAAATTGTTCTACGGTATGTCTCTAAAATGCACTGTTTTTTTTTAATTCTCAAAACATCAATCCATGCAGCCGCTTGCAAAAAATTACAAACTGGCCGAACCAATATTTTTGATTTTAATCAATATAAAGATATTCTGTGAATTGAGAAAGTCGGATAAATCACATTTCTTGCGCAAAAACATCCAGAGTATTGTTCCACTCATTGTAGCTGCAAACGGCCTCAGCCAAATTTTTGGCGGCTTTAGAGTGATTAATGGGTACGCAACTTTTTTATTTTTGATTAAATTAATTAAAAATATTTCCGGGTACTTTTGTAACAGCCCAACTCCATTACATATGATTTCGAAAATCACCAAAGATCGTTAAATGATTTCAAAAATAACGGAAAATCAATTGAATCATTGTACACTTATTTTGGGAGTCGCTTCCCTCTCGATGGGCTCAGTGAGTTAAGACATAAATCTTAAGTGATGATTCACACCTCCAACGCGCGTCATTCTTTTACTGTACAACCAACTTTTGTGCAACCTTGTCTTTTAGATAACTTTATTTTCGTAGCTTGAAAGTTTGGCAAAAATAGTTTTAGCGGCAGCTCACACCTCTTGCTTGAGGCAATCGTTGTATGTTTGTAAAAAACATAATATAATTATAAACAATATGATTGGTCTAATCATATATTGCTGCGATAATATTGGGTCCATAAATGAATATACGTATGTGGAACCAAACTTAATTTTAAAGCCGGTGCTAATGACGACCGCGTGCTAATAGTCTCTCTTGGGAACTATAAGCACACGCGTGTCAATAGTCTCTCTTGGGAACTATTAGCACCAGGGCCTATTTTTCGTGAAATTCGTGAAATTTCATGAAAATCGTGAATTTTCGTGAAATTCGTGAAATATAATCAAAAAATAGGCCCTGATTAGCACACGCGTTCCAATCTTCGACACTATTGGAACACGCGGGTGCCAATAGCATTACCGTAGTTTTAATGTGCTATGTTTATTACAAACATAATGATTATTGCTCCAAGAAAGTATAATATAGCATGAGACATATTGAGTACAAAAAATCAAACTTCTCATAAGGCGCATGTACTAAGACGAACGATTTACTTTGAAATGATTTTTCGGGTTCGCCCAAAATAGTATTCAAACAAAGATTGTGAATGCTACTAAGATGAAAACAAATGAAAATACTGAATCAACAAACAACAACTGAAAAAAGGAATGTTTACCAGAAGAATTTTTCGAATATTTCGAATCGTTTTGAGTATCTGCCACACTCTTGTCGCCGTTTTCAAATAAAAAATGTATTAGCTAAACGTACCTCAGGTGCCAAGAAATCTGGTCTGAATGTAGAGAGTAACGATAATTTTTGACCCAAAGTTTTCGCCTTGTTTGCTTTCAACATCAGTCCTCTCATTTTGCGACTGTGTCGAATCGGCACATCGGACCTTATAACGTTAAATGTAATTCAATTGGTCAATTGGCAGAATAACAAAAACTTACATAAATTCAACACCGCCGGCAACGACAACATCATAAGTTCCTGTGGCGATTAGACCGATTCCAGTGGTAATTGCCTACACAAAGTCTCTGATCATCAAAATATTCTACTCATTTTCCCGTAAACGGTGTAAACTTACTTGATTTGAACTGATGCATGCCATTGTTACAGTGTGGGCAGGTGTCTTAGTGCTAAAACCTGCACTCAGCGCTGCTTCTCTGGCAATGTTAGAAGTTTTCACTTCCTGAATTACGGTACCGTAAACGATATAGTCGATCAGTTCCTTATCAATATTCGTTTTCCTTAATAAACTCCTATGGTAGACAGAACAAAAGTTAATTTTGCTTTAGATGTGGATCTCTATGTTTACATACAAAAGAGAATGTCTAGCTAACTCGTGGGGCATTAGTTTTGAGTAATCGGTTCCGGACATCAAAAATGGAGTTCGTACTCCATCGACGAGAACAATATTTTTGCCAGTCTTGTCTGCAACGCTATTCTTTTTGTGTAAGGTAATACTGGTTGATAAGCTTCGATGTCCTGAAAAGAAATCTAATGTCAGTTTGACCAATCTTGATCGCATGAAAGATAATCAATGGAAGTTTCTCGTTTCTACGAGAAACCTGTCGTAAGCTACAAATCTCAGTTGCATCTTAGTTGAGAAATCACAGAACATTCAGATCACATACCACAAAAACCTTGTGAGTTCCAATTAACTGTTTCTTTCGTAGGCATAGGGATCACTTCTTTAAAAAATGATCGACGGCTTAAGAAATCATTATCGATATTTTCAGCGGCTGCAACGACAGTTCTACTTTCGGTGCCCTTCCCTGAACTATCACGTGGAAGGATAGAAGTGATTTCTGCGATACTCACCGGCTTGGAATTCGTTTGAGGCTCTTTAAAGGTAGGTTTTTACTTAGTGCCAATGGTCTTAGTCGAATTTCTCTTAGATTAACCAAAAAGTTATTGGTTAAGACATATCAACGAAGGGGCATGCATTTAAGTAATTTCTAGTACGCAATCGAAGTGCGTTACGGCGAGTAGAATATTTTGATCAGAAGGGAGGTAAGTCAATCCAAATTTTTGATTACAGAAGGGCCAGTAGCAGTGAGATAAACAAAACAACTGACGATGACAACATGCATGACATGAAATTGAGCAACATTGGACTTTGATCTTAAATTAAAAATAGAGAAACCTTTGATCGAGTGCAGCAACATTCATATTTATACATTTTTATTGCAGAAATTCTGTGAATAATTTCACTAAAGATGGGATTTGGCTTACATATTTATCTGGGTAATCTTTTCCGAAAATTCACTGAAACGTTGAGAACTTCTAGCTTCAAAAGAAAACCACAAAAATCGGAATAATAAAAAATCAAAGTAGTGCGCCTTACCATTTTTTGAAATGCTATTCAAAAGTGCCGACGACACTCTAGACAAATTTTGATAAATTGCCATAGTTTTGAACAAAAAAAATGTTTTCAATCAAAAAATTCGTGGACAAACTAAACTTTACGAAACGCGAAACTATCTATCGTTTTTTTGTGTAATTTTTGACAGGTTCAAACGAGTCGAGACCGTCCAGACATATGGCGATGGAAAACGACATCTACATAATGACATTTATTATTATTTGCGCGGCTTTCAATAATGAGTTTGAATTTTATAGCCGCAGTTCTAAGACAAAAATGTTCTTTACAGTGTTACAGGAAAACGGTTTCTTCCATTGGTTGAACTGCACAAAAAAACTCCTTACAGAGGAGGTGTGACGCAAGTCTTTTTGTCTACTTACAGAAGTTCGGAAATCAGAGGAGAGTGACGCATTGAGCTTATATACGCAAAAAATTAAAGCAAAGTTACGTCATGTTTTTCAAAAATTGTGTCACAAATGCCAGACCCACCAGCGTAATAATTTTTCGACACTTTCAGTTTTTACACTGTAAAAATTTGACTTTTGAGGGTTGCTGGAACTGTGCAAATTTAATGTTTGCTTGTGAAAACTGAAAGTAACAGGAAGAAAATCGTTTTGCGTTAGAAGATTAATGCGTCAACCTTCTCTTTTTTCAGAACTTTTGTAAGTAGACACACAATAGTCACACCTCCTCTGTAAGAAGTTTTTTTGTGCAGATCTGAGTACTTTTGTAAGTTTATCTCTCGCAAAAAACCGCTAAAATTTTTTTCATGTCGAGAATGACCGAAAATATCCAAAAATCGAAAAGAAGTTGAAAAGTGCTAGAGAAATCTACATTCATCTCAAAATCATAGGAAACACCATTCGATGATTTCACTCATGTCGAGAACAACCGAAAAAAAAATGAAAAGTGGGTCATCCCTCCGAATTCTAGAAGTGATCATATCCCAAGGATTGGGCCTTATTTCCCTAGAATCCCGAGGCACGTGTTCACAAAAATTTAATTCTCTACATAACTTTCATGCTTCTAAAGATCTGGGTCATCTTTCCTAATTCCAGAAGTGGTCATTTCTTAGGAAACGGCCATATTTCCCCAAAACCCTGAGTCACAAATTCGCTAAAATT
Source organism: Pseudolycoriella hygida (assembly GCA_029228625.1). NCBI lineage: Eukaryota > Metazoa > Arthropoda > Insecta > Diptera > Sciaridae > Pseudolycoriella > Pseudolycoriella hygida. The sequence continues at coordinate 7,788 of WJQU01002760.1, forward strand.
TAATTCTCTAAACTTTGCCCTTAGAAGGGAGGGGGTGGGGTAAGTCGTTCGGTGTGCGGTTGTTTGGCACTTTAAGTATGTCGTTGCTTCAACAGTTGAAGTACACCTGTTGAATAAATAGCAATATTTTATGTACATTTCTCTTCCCACATACTATCGAAGTGATCTGTCAAAGAAACTACAGGAAAACTATTTTCGCGACAGACAATTTCGAGCATGCTCTGTGGTGCGTCTATGTCTCGCTCATCTATCCATTCCACATCTTCGGAGTCCTCGCAGTTTGAAATAACAACCATCATCGCGTTAGCTCGTCGAGCAGCGAATCGACGTGGTCTAACTTTCGGAAAGGTGATGGGCGCAATTTTATGGCAAACTTTCATGTGCAGGACGACTTGATTAATTGCTGAGAAGTAATCGTATGGTATCGATTTGTATTTTTTGAAATCGATTGGTAATTTATTCTATCATTATTCTATCAGGTGCACTGGACGTCACGTTTCTCATACATATCCTCGGCGGCGGCTTACAGCCGTCAATATAACTGGGCGTCGGCGGCGACACATTTAGCCGTCAGCCGCCGAAAGGCGGTTCTCCAGTCTGGGCCTGTGGCGGAGTTGTATGAAATTGAGGTTTGCACTTTTGTATATTCATGCGACCATAGCCGATGCTATCACAAGGTCAAATTTATGAGGAGAGAGTATTCTTATTATCCAAGGAATAAAGAATTACTCTATATTCCATTGCTGAAATCTAAAATTGGTAAAAGAAGTGTGTCCCTTGCAGAACCTGTCTTGTTTAATAAATTACCAAAAATAATTAAAAGCTCTGCTAAATATATTGAATTTAAGCGTTGGTTAGAAGATCACTTGCGCGTGCATGAGTCGAATTTAATTTGTTGTGGAGGCACCTTGTGTTGTTTTGTTTTGTTTTCTATTTCCCTTCTCTATTATTGTTTTTATCATTTAGCCTTCTCAGAAATCTAGTTTAGCTGATTTTCATAGATTTTCATACTTTTTTGTTTTCTTCTATTTGATTTATTTGGTTGTTTTTCTAATGATTCTACTGTTTCCTTCGAATTGATTATTATCATATTGGAACTGTTTTTGATTTGAGGACTGATTTTTTTTAGACTAAGATGTCGATAGTGATTTATACTTAGTCCATAATATGATGTATGTGTAAAGAAAAAAATGTAATAAACTTAAACTTGAGTTAATTAGCTTATTCGGAGCACTTTGATTTTCTTTGATCTGTAGAGTGCAATAACTTCTTGTTCGGGATTTAATAATACCGTAGTATCTACCGTACACAAAGTACAGAGTGTGTCCTTTTATGAGGTGTCCTTCCAAGAGCATAATGTACTTCATATTTTTTCTCTCTCGACGCATACAATGGTACTTTCTCCCTCCACTGATGAGTAAAATACTTAAAAAATATATGACATTTTCACGTTGCCCTCCAACAGTAAGTATACGTACTTTGCTTTATGAAACTGCGAATGCGGATGTAATGCCCAGCTAAGTTTTGGGCCCAGCTAAGCCTTAAATATTTCGATAACTTAAGTTTTACATACATTTTTCTCCATAGAGAGTGCCTAACTCGGGTAAAGTCAATTAGGTTAACCAATTTTTTAAAATTTCTGACAAGCTTTCATCAAAACGCAAACATAATTTTTTCGATTATTCAGAAAAGTAATTTAGTTGAATTAACAATCTGAAACATTCGCATATGTTTGAACCGATATACGATTATACGAAATATGACGCGCAACACGACAATTTTGATCTAATCCACAAGAATGTTGAGTCATTGTTTTTATTGACTCAACATCCTTGTAATTTAGTTTAGATTCAGTCAACAGTGGATGATTTCCATGTTAACTCATTGACGCACTCCACTCACGCGAAAATGAAAACAAAATAAATTCAATCTTTTTGATTGCATAAGGAAAATTATTTACTTTAGTGACGAACATGTTTTCATAACCACCGTGACCACACGCAATGAATGTACAGTGATTGTTGTATCTATAAAAGGACGATAACTTACAATGACATTCATCATAAAGTTTGATTGGAAGCGAGTATGGCAAATTCATTGGGAAACTTGACAATATTGTCTGTTCTGCAGATAATATTCGTTCAGCAGGATTATCGATTGATAAACTTCTGGAGCGGAGGTGAAGAAAACGAACTTACCAGTAACATGATCAAAATCGCTAGCGATTCTCTGCATCCATTCAGCCACTTCCTCTTCGGGCATAGGAATAATCGCAGAAGGAACTACGAAGGACCGGTGCTCAATGTTCTTAATCTCGATTATGTTAAAAATGATGTCGATGTGAGCTTCGTTCAGGAGAACGTTTCACCCGACGATGTTACAATAATTTTACCTGGTCGAAACTATAACGAAAATTTAGACGTAATTCTTCAGAGGTGGATTGGTAGCACGACTTTAGTGTTAACAAGAAATCTAACAATTTCCAAAAACACTTTTAAACTTAATTTATTTTCCTTGGATGCGAATTCTGCAGGAAATGTCATCCGAAAACTTTTATCTGCGGAACATTTTCTTAGTGAGAAAAGTAATATCACCATGTTTTTTCAACAAACTCCACCAAGAACAACCGTATCGCCAGATGGCACGAATTTCACTTTTATTGGTCCGGACGGAACGTTAGGAGAAATATTGGCGAAATCTTTTCAACTTACACCAATACTTTGCACAGATATTGGCCTAACATATCCGGACTACGAGGAATGGTTGGATGAACCAACAATAGCATCGAGGATTCATTTCCGCTTATTTTACAAAAAAACATTAACCAAAAATGGTGTAAAAGTGTTCAACATGAGGTAAATATAACATTCGGATGAGATCCGAAACGTCTCTCTTATAGATCTCCATCGTCGTCGCTAAACCTTCTGAAAAAATCTGAGCAACTCACTTTGTCTTATTATTTGCTGCCGCCACTCACACTCTTTGTTCTATATGCTCTCGTTATGCTTGAATAATTATACCAAAAGCTCATAATTTGAGTCTAATTTTAATTTGAAAAGTGACAATATGACCTCACATCCAAATAGATGAAACTTGATATAATATGACGTCGCATAATATCAATATTGTAGAAATGTTTGGATAAAGCTTCTTGTTTAAATATGAGAGTTCAGTATTTTCGTAACCTAAAGGATTCATAAAAATTTCCTTGAATTACCTTGGACTTGGCCGGAAAAGGATTTTTTGAATTAAAAAGCGTTTCTCCTAAACGTGCAGGTGTTTTTTTTATTACAAATATTTCGTCAAATGTATAAATCTACTGTATAAGTGTTCAGCTAAAAAAGCTTTGCATCCTTTGAGAAGATTGCTTCGAATGAATAGTTGCCAGGAGCGAAAATGTCTGGACAACAGGCAGGAGAAAAGGTTTTTGGAAAGATATTAAAAAACTCCAAATGATTTCCTTTTTTGTTTTATCAAATTACTACCAGCAAACTTACATCTCGCTCATTAAATGAGCAAACTATAAGTTACTTTTTTGTAATTAAAAAAAAGGGATTTAACTGGCGTTGTTTTCAATACAAGGATCTGATTAGCGGGTTAGGGTTGATCTTTAGGAATTGTGTGGCTTGGCCGTGAAGGTCGTAAATGGGGTGATTAATTCAAGTCTTCAGGATAATTCGACCAAACGGGGCAAGCATGGAGGAGTATGCTTCTAATCATGGACTTGTATATGATTACTCTATTTAGTTGGTCGAGATTTTCGATTCAATATACTATAAAGGGTACCGAAATATTTGAGTGATTTTTCAACTGCTCAGCCAGTATGCTTCTTAAAATTTGCCGTTTTGTCAATCGTCACACCTAAGTATTTAATTTCATAGCTCCATGGAATGTCAGTGTTCATATAATTTTAACTTAGGAAGACGGAAGCCATTTGTCAGCTTTACGCCTAGTGAAGTAGGCTGCTTGAGTTTTATTAGCATTAAGCCTGATCTATCATTTGTGACAGTAGTCTAATAGTTGTTGACTCGCCCTGTTGAGTATAGTCAAAACTTTCTTTGGGCTCTTACTAGGACAATACATGGCAGTATCGTCCGCATATAAGCCTTTCCCACAAGCTGTTACACTGAGGTTAGATGTATATATATTGAGTAAGGCGACTCATTACGCTTCCTTGGGGAGTTCCAGCGACTATACAATCGTGCAGATGTTTTAATGAGTTTAAAAAGTAAAATATAAAATATCAATTGTTTTTCCCAGTCTTTCAGACGAAATGGATCTTCATATGTCTGCATTTCCTGTAATGGATCGTTCAGCTGTAGAACAAAGGAAATTTAAAACTGAAAACCTCTATCCACACGAAAGAGATTGTCTGGTCATAATGGTACCGAAGCAGTCAAACTTGGAGCATTTTCTGGAAAAAATCATTAAAAACTCTGACATTTTATCGATTTTCATCGCTCTAATTTTATTTGCCATCGTTCGGATTATTATCGAAAAATGCAATTGGAAAAAGTGGCTAACAATTTTTATCAAAACTTTGGGCATTTTTTTGAATCAAGAACAGATACGAAATACGACTGACGTAGAAGTGGCCTGGGACATGAATCTAAGAGGATTTTCGGTGTTGGCTACAATTGCTCTGTCCGTCATTATCTACACAAATTTGGTAAACCAACAACCTGTGGAAATTGATACTATTGACGATTTAATCGCATCAAATTTGACTATTTATGCACCGGACTTCCTGCAAAACGATACGTCGTTTGTGTCAAATCTAAAGTAACACAGAAAGTTAACCAGTTCCTTTTGTTGTCTGAAGCGTCATTTCCTTACAGACCGAGCCTTCATCAAAAAATGAACTATAAAAGTATAAACGAAATTAATTTCGACGTAGTAACGAGAAGAAAGTTTAACTACGCTTACATTTTCACCGACGGTGCAGCAGAATATATAGATATGTTGTTACATTCTTACATATCTAATGAAAAAAGCTACAAGCGCACCATCCGCATAATGAAGGAAAAGCTCAGTAAGTATTCAAAGAACTATTAAAGCTTTCTACGTAATACGCAAATCCATTGCGCTATATAAGAGATGAGAGCTTCAATATGAGCGGAATTTCGTAAAGAATTTTTAGTTAGTACTAGCGCGGTAAGAGAAATCTTAAGAGCTAAAAATTGTATTTTAACATGAATTACGAACGAAATTCTGAATTGTCTGATTTAATGAAAGTCTCACGCTAACTAAAAAGACTAAAAAGAGACAATAAAATTCATAAGTTAGCATTGCACCTTAACCTCAATGAACGAGGTTAGAACTTGGATAGGCCAGAATATTGGTACTACATGGTACCCACTGACAAAAGACAGAACCACAAAGAATTTGAAAGTAGTACGAAAACAATTTTTCTTTCAGAAATCTAAACCAAAAAAATTCACGCCATACAAAATTTTGAAGATTCTAAGAAACATTTTTCCATCCTTTTTACTCACAAAAAAAAAAAGACTTTGGGCAAGTAACTTTCTAAGGTTATCCCAAATTGTAAGGATTTGGAGCGTTTTTTCTGGATCTTCGGTAGTAGAAGTCGATAAGATGATTTTTATTAAAATTTCTGCATCCCAATAAACTCTGAACCTAATGTCCCATTTAAAGCTTAAATATTTTTTGTGTAACCATTAATTTCAGTGCTTTTTGCAACTAATTTTTTTAACGCACAATAGATTGCAGACTCACTTCATACAGAATAGCTAAGACATCCCGTTTGAAGGAATATGTGAATCATTTCATTCGAAGATTTATCGAAAGTGGATTATATGACAGACATTTGGAATGGATAAGGCAACTGAACAAAGATGTTTTTTTAGTTAACAAATACAGGACTACGAGTAAAGATCCCATTGTCTTGAGCATGGAAGTAGTCGTTGGCATATTTGCTTTGTATATTGTTGGCGTCACGATTTCAGTTTTCATTTTCGTTTTGGAATTAAAATTTTGAAATTTGAACAATTTGTATATTTGTACAATTTAGAATATTATAGGCACATTAGGGTCATTGATAAGGGGATAAGGGGAATCACGCTCGAAAGATTTCATATTGCAGAAGATTTCAGTTGTAATTCAAAGATATTCATTCACGGACTAAAAATATACATTTTTGAAAAAATAAGATGAGCATTTTTCGAAGCACACAATCTAAAAATGGACTTGTATTTCCATTGCAATAATTTCGAGCTTTAGTGGCACAAAAAATGTGCCTTTTATTTACATAGAAAATGTACTACATCACAAGCACATTTTTGGTACATTAAATGTGATAGGAATAGTGTACACCTTATCACGCACATAAAATGTGCAAAAAATGTACTTGTGATCTAGTGCAATAATTTCGAGTTTTAGTAGCACAAAAAATGTGCTTTTTATGTACATCAAAATTTGTACCACTTTATAGGCACATTTTTTGTGGGCAACCACATTAAAAAGTGTGATTTGTGTTATCTGGGTTGGCGATCTTGGAGTATAGTTTTTTAGTTCAAATTATTTAATTAGCTTGTCGCTTTACTCTGATCTATGCAGTTAGCTAACGCTTCGATTTTATAAGCTATCCAACAAAGTGAAGACTTTCATGGATAAAAAAATTTGATTCTTTTTAGACCCGTACGAAGAACGAAGTTCTTTGAAAAGCGGTCTTATGCGTTTACCACGACGTTTGTAACCAGTCGAATTTCGACACGGTAGTAGGGGAGGGGGGCATCGATCATGATCCTTAGATGACGAATCAGCAATAAAAAAAATGTCCGTCCGTCCGTCCGTCAACACGATAACTCGAGTAAAACTCAACCGATTTTCAAAATTTTTTTTCCCTGAAAAGTAATTGGGATTAAATCTGGGCAATGTCGGCCCAAGGGCCAATGGCTAGGGCCGTTTAAGTAGTTGTTGGGTCTTTTCTACATGACTCGAGTAAATCTTTTCAGATTCTCAAATCCTTTTTTTTTCCTGAAAGATAATCTAAAAATTAATTAAGGGATTGAGTTTAAACAAAGTCGTTGAAAACTTTCAAAGTTACGGTCGAAAAAGTGGTCCAAAACGTGGTTTTTTGAAGGTTAGTTACTTATTCATTTATCGTATGGTAACAATCTCATATAAGTCTTACATTAAATGTCAATTCTTAATTCAATCAATCAACCACTCATTCAACAAAAAAAAAAAAACAGGTTCGAAACGAGAAAAAACACAAAAACTAAAAAAAAATCTAAAAAAACTAGAAAAAACTAAATAAAAAACCATGCCACTCTTCATCTTCATGCCAGCGATCCATTGCAATAAAGTCATTTTCATGTAGCCTGAAATCCGAATTCTCAGACGAACCACTTTGAATTTCATTTTCGTATTTGTCCAAAATAAATATTATTGAAACTATTGTAGGAAAGAAGAGCCAAACTTTTTTGTCCTTGAAAGTATGGGCCAGAGGCCTCTCTTTAGAGCCTTAGGACGCCAACAGCCCAAAAAAATTTCTTTTGCTATGTTGGGGAGTTATTTGAAGGAAACTTTTTTGTACATTGATTTAAGTTTCTAACGCCTTTCTTTAGGGCTCTAAGGCTCCGAGGCTCTAAGTTTGGCCTGCACCAAAAATTGTTTTGATTTTTTTTTTTTAATTTTTTTTTTACTTTTTGTCCTTTCGGCAATTTCCAATCCAATTTATTGTGGACGTAATTGCAAGTTGAGGCAACATTTTTTAGATAAGTTCAAGCCTTTTTGCAACATTAATTTTGCTTGCCACTTCTCTTCTGGTGCGTAAGGGTCCCTTGTATATGTTTATCCAAAGAGTGTTGTAAAGAATACTGAGAGGAGCATTTTTCCAATGAAACCATGTGCCTTGTAGCTCACTCTAGGGGACGTAGTCGTCTAGATACTTTTCTTTCAAATAATATGGCTTTATTTCACTCATAATACATGAATGAAATGGCCGATTACTAGCTATTTCTATGGGCACCAAAAATTTCTCTTTGGCAGCAGGTATACCCGGAAAAACCTCGTAGAATCCAGATATTTTATACAACAGACGTTGAACCAATTAATGCGGATCAAGACGAATCAGCAGAATCCATAACGTTTAATGATAATTCAGGAAAACTTTACTTATTCAAGCATCCAATCGTGATTTCTACTGACTCAGCATTTATTTATGCGTTTTTACGTAGATCTTAAAATTTATATTATAATAATAATCCGCCGTTACAACCCGTCCGGGTCAGACGCTACATCATTTTATTTACTAGTTCCGCAATTTTTTGTGAGTTTTTGCTCGCATGGATTTTCTTAGAGATCCTTTCGTTACCAACATTTTTACTGTGTCAGTGGTAAATTGCACACAAACCTAGTGCCACCTATGATGTACTAGGACCGAAACTAGTAGGGCTTAGAATGAGTAGGCGTTGTGATGTTTTGACACGTTTTGTTCGTGCTCAAGTTTTTAATTTATTTGTACTGTTCTCTGTTCGCTAATTGATATTTCGTCGCTCTTAATTTGCGGAGGAATGTGCTTTAAATGAAATATTATCGTGTACGTATCAATTAAGTGTCTATTTGGTGGTAATCATCGAACACATCGAACACAATTTCATTAATTCAGTGCTTCTGTACAAATTATTTTTGTGTATGTGCAACAACGGCTCCTTGTACATATCGATTCAACGCCTATGATCTGTTCGTCATTGTTTTTATTCTAACCGATTATTGATGTCTGATCGAGAAAATGAACAATTGTACGGTTTGTGATGGCAGTTTCAGAAATGGCAATCCAAATAAAATTATCTGTGACGGGATTTGTCGCCAATGTTTCCACGCTGAATGTGTTAACTTCAGCAAAGATGCGTTGTTGCACTACAGAGAAATGCCGAACCTTCAATGGTTCTGTGATGGTTGCATCATTCAAACTCGCTCGTCCAACGTTTTATCTCCTCCGTTCAACAAATTCAATTCCACCGTTGTCATCCCAACATCATCGCCATCTTACATTCGACCGTCGACCATCATTACTGCCAAACGAAATAGCAATACGTATGCAAAATCGAATAAAAGTTCCGTATCTTTGGGAAACCGATCGCCTAACGAATATGTCATCAGTAACGTCGATAACTCAATGTCATCAGTAAACGAAAAAAAAGCTACCAAAAAATCAAATCATTCAGTTCAATCTCAGGGCACAAATGGATCCAATCAACTGACCATCACTCAATCAGATTCTGACGTCATTCAAGCTGAACCGATGAATGATTCTGCAGTTTTTAAAGAAAATAACAAGACATCATCGGAACTCAAAACGCCACCTACTAATTCTGGTTCATTTGCCGAGGTGCTAACACAATCGTCAATTGCTAAGCCTTTATCCGCTAATGTCAAATACTCAACGATTCAACCGCATAATGAATCAATTCGATCACAACGTATCGTTTCGCCGCCGTCGGAGGCACATAAGATAGTTTATTTGTCAAATGTTCATCCGTCTGTTACTGAAAGGGAAGTTGTTGATTATTTGCTGCAGAAAAATATTATAACTTCGGCTAAGGACGTGTCGTGTAAAATACTGATTTCACCCTATGTAAATATTGACACCATTAGCTTTGCATTGTTTAAAATTACTGTTAATTCTGAAATATTTAACTCTGTAGTTAACGAAAAATTGTGGCCCGAAGGCATTATTGCTCGGGAGTTTGTAAAACGCTAAACAACTTTCGAATTTTTGATTTTTTTTTTAATTAATTTTTTTTATATTGATCTCTTCCTTCTCAACAAATAACTTAATTAGTTTAGTTAAAATTGCAAGATGTAAATAGTCAGGTGGCCAAAAAATTGTTCTACGGTATATCTCTAAATCTTTTATTTTTTTTTATAACGCTACGTTGATATACTGAATTTGGTCAAAATTGGAGGCAGGTGGAGCTCTATAAAAAAAACTAAAAGATTTAGAGATATACCGTAGAACAATTTTTTGCTTACAATTATGTTGTTTATCGATCAAAATTATAAAAACGTCTGTACGCAACAACTTTTTTTCATCACTTTTACACAAATTTGGAAAATGTATGGAAAAACATAGTTTTTATCAATTTTGTTTAAAATTTACCAGAAAATTTATTTCAATAAAAGTAGTTTCGAACTTGTAGGGGACCCGTCTTTCACAATCAGCAATAAAATCTGATGGGCAGCGGCTTTTCAGTATAACTTCGTTCAAGCTCACCGTGTCACAGCTTTGACGACTCTCTCTACGCTTTGCGTATTGTTGGGAAGAAGGAACTGCGGACAATTCTGCAAGTAAGATGCAGGACCATCTTGAACGAGTTCATGGAGCTGTGAGGCTGTGAAGGATTTTGTTAGAAGTGGCTCGGTAATTGAGGTTTTCCGCCAATCAATCATATTGGCTCGACTCATATTGTCAAAGTAAGTGGCTGTTTTTTCTAATGAATACCTTTTTGAGATCCCTATTCCTTCCCTGAAGAGAGTATTATCATTTGTTAGAATTTGTGTGACTGCAACTTACGATGGCATGGCATGAAAGTCGAAAAAAAAGATCAAATTTATCATTTTTCAAACTTCTCACTGACAAAAAAATTTTTTTTCAGCCTCCCTGAACTGAAAATCGATTGAAATATCTTCTCTCAACCTTAAAGAGTGGATTTCAACCATAATCTCAAATATTGGCAATAATTTTTCGACAAATAATGTTCTGAAAAAGAGGAACGTTAAGAAAATCGGCCTTTCTTCAGAAAATTTGAGTGTGCAAGCTGGAAATCGAATTTAAAAATAAACCAAAGGCACCAAAATTATTTTTTCGACTCCGGGAATCGTATCCAGGCTGTCCTCTTTGCAATAAAAAAAAGTGTAAAATCGTCCAACCCTAATGGCCGTTGCTGAAACAAATAAATAAATAAGTAAAGAATGCCGGTTTGCCCCTTCAATGTGTTTTACCGGCAGGCAATTTTTGGACCACATGCTTAACGTGAATTGCGAACCACGCCTAACGGTAGCAAGCATTGTACCATTAGGATTTCTTCTGGTACTAATTATATCTCCGTCCAAAGTCAGACTCAGATATTTGTACACAGAATTCAACGAATATGGGTGACGTCATATTCGTCATTCTTCTATGTACGATTCGTTGCGCAAACAAATTCACAACTACCCAAATTATGAAGTCTGGGTGTGCCTAGGAACGTTATTTTCATGCTATACATTGAATCCTATACAGAGTTTGTTTCCACCAGGACTGAACCCGGATATTCATGGTGGAAAGCCAGTAACGTAACCACTGAGCTAACCCGTTCCCCGTAGTCGACTAGATGTAACCGGATGTAACGCCTTAATTATGTCTAAAACTATGTTGATACTGTAGATACTATGTTGAACCAATTTTTTTCAAATATCTAACAAGCTTTCATCAAAACGCAAACTATAATTTTTCCAATTATTCAATAAAATATTTAGACCCGTACGAAGAACAAAGTTCTTTGAAACGGTGTTTATTGCGTTTACCACGACGTAAGTAACCAGTCAATTTGAAGGAGGGTAGTAGGGGGGAGCAAAAACGTTTCGTCCGTCAACACGATAACTCGGGTAAAACTCAACCGATTTGCAAAAACTTGTTTTTCCCTGAAAAGTTATTATTATTATTATTTATTTATTTCCACGTTTAAATTATGTACAATTTTTTTTATAGAATGAAAAACAAAACAACAGCAATTGAACATAGACAAAGACAATCAATTCCAGTGAATTACATCAATTAAGGAATTTGATTAATGATTTGTTTAAATTATTGACGCCCGCCGTTAGATTATTAAAAGTTATTGTTTAATATACTGTTAAGAATAATTTGCTTGCCAACTAAAATTCATCATTTCTTAAGAAGTTGCAATGGTAGAGATAAGTGAGATAAGTAATAGAACTTTCGAAATATGGATCCGATGCCTTCCTTTAGGACCATACGTCGGTCGTAAAGTCACTATGTAGTGAAGTAAATTGAGGGGATTTTTTTGTCCACGGAAGTATCGGCTAGAAGCCTCTCCTAATTGTTCTAGATCGGTTTAAAGATTTGCCCCAGTTAACCTTTTTTAATTTTTTTTTCAAATTTTGGTGGTTTCGTGGATATTCGGAGAGGTTTTTACAGCTTTGCTTCGGGCTGGTTTTTTAATATTGCCTTTTCAACAATTTACAATCCAATTTAATGTGGGCGTAATTGCAAGTTAAGGCAACATTTACTTATATAAGTTCGAGCCTTTTCGTCATCAATTCTATTTGTCACATACATTTTCTGTTCGCCACATCTATTCTGACGCATACGGGTCCCTTGCATATGTTTTAGTTTAGATTCAGTGAACAGTGGATAATTTCCATGTTAACTCATTGACGCACCCCACTCACGCGAAAATGAAAAGAAAATAATTCAATCTTTTTGATTGCATACTACATATTTTCGTGACGAACATATTTTCATAACCACCGTGATTACATGCAACGAAGTAACAGTGATTTTTGTTTCTATAAAAGGACGATAACTTACAATGACATTCATCATAAAGGTTGATTAGAAGCGAGTATGGCAAGTTCATTGGGAAACTTGACAATATTGTCAGTTATGCAGATAATATTCGTACAGCAGGACTATCGATTGATAAACTTCTGGAGCGGAGGTGAAGAAAACGAGCTTACCAATAATATGATCAAAATCGCTAGCGACTCTCTGCAACCATTCAGCCACTTCGTCTTCGGGCATAGGAATAATCGCAGAAGGAACTACGAAGGACCGGTGCTCAATGTTCTTAATCTCGATTATGTTAAAAATGATGTCGATGTGAGCTTCGTTCAGGAGAACGTTTTACCGGACGACGTTACAATAATTTTACCTGGTCGAAACTATGACGAAAATGGAGACGTAATTCTTCAAAGGTGGATCGATAGCACGACTTTGGTGTTAACAAGAAATCTAACAATTTCCAAAAATACTTTTAAACTTAATTTATTTTCCTTTGATGCGAACTCTACGGGAAATGTCATCCGAAAACTTTTATCTGCGGAACATTTTCTTAGTGAGAAAAGTAATATCACCATGTTTTTTCAATACACTCCCCCAAGAACAACCGTATCGCCAAATGGCACGAATTTCACTTTTATTGGTCCAGACGGAACGTTAGGAGAAATATTGGCGAAATCTTTTAAACTTACACCAATACTTTGCACAGATATTGGCCTAACATACCCGGAGTACAAGGAATGGTTGGATGATCCAACAATAGCATCGAGGATTCATTTTCGCTTATTTTACCAAAAAACATTAACCAAAAATGGTGTAAAAGTGTTCAACATGAGGTAAATATAACATTCGGATGAGGTCCGAAACGTCTCTCTTATAGATCTCCATCTCCGTCGCTAAACGTTCTGAAAAAATCTGAGCAACTAACTTATCATTTGCTGTCGCCACTCTCACTCTTTGTTCTATATACTCCCGTTATGCTTGAATAATTATAACAAAAGCTCATAATTTGAGTCTAATTTTAATTTGAAAAGTGACAATATGACGTCACGTCCAAATAGTTGAAGAAAACTTGATATAATAAGACGTCACATAATATCAATATTGTAGAAATGTTTTCATAGAGTTTCTTGTTTACATCTGAGAGTTCAGTATTTTCGTAACCTAAAGGATTCATAAAGGTTTCCTTGAATTGACTTGGACTTGGCTGGAAAAGGATTCTGACACGTCTAACTTAAATTCATTAAAAAATTCTATCACACTTGCTCCAAATGCTCCTCGTCCACCAAACCAAAGACCGCGTATCGACCAATTTCGGATGCCAAATGTCTCCATATACTTTTCTTCGTAAAAAGGTATGCATTTGCTATATATATTTTTTTTCTCTTGACGTACCTCCATATCTTGTTCATCGTTGCTACTTTCATCTATAATAGTCGGGTCAATAATGTATGCCTCGCTTTTTGTAGGATGGAACGCAACGATGTCGCTAAATCGGGACTGTCCTTCTGTGTCGACTGCGTAGACTTCGTTGAAGCAAGTGAATCCTTTCGATCGTAGTAGTTCAATGATGCGGTGTTTAATGCTATGATGTCCCGATGATATTAACAGATTATTCGACTCGCAACTTCCCGTTACATGTGCGATGGTTTCTTTCTCTCTGTTGCATTTGCGACAGAGGAGGAAAGTGCTGCCTACTCCTGGAACACCATTGAGATTCGCGTAATCTGTGCTCAATTTGATCGCTGCTATACATTCTGATGACGATAAGGAATTCTTGTTGTATACAAAATCGTTGCTTGGCGTGTGGGTGGAAATGCATCACTCCAGAACCTTGATATTTTTGATTCCACCATTGTTCGAAGCATTGGTTTCGGAGAGCTGTTCGGAGCGATTTGTACGTGTCACCTACGACGTTTAGTGATTGCACACATTCGTTCATTTCTGCCTTGCAATCCGAAATACTTTGGAATAATCCATCGTTCACTTGAGAAAGCTTTTGTGCTATGGCGAAGTGCTGCAAATACACTTCCCATTCTGCTCGGAATAGTCCAAGACCGCGAAGCCTTCTGTCGGAATAAAACAGGAAATCGGTTGTGCGCATTGGTAAACCAATTATGTCCTTCACGGTTCTTCGGATCATAACGTCCAGGCCTTGTGTCACGCATAAAGGAATTTTGTTGATCGGAGCCGATTGAATGTTGTAAAAATGTATTGGTTGATTATGTTGAGCTTTTGGTCTGGCTTTAAAATCGGCGATGACGACAACATCTGGAGGTTTTTGTTGAGAATGTCGATACTTGTATGTCGAAGAGTAATTCAGAATTAAATGAGCACCCAAGATATTTGATTTCGTCTAATCTCACGCCTACAATTTCGCTACCGTCAGCCAAATGCAACGAGTCCTCGTTCAGCTTTCCATTTCTGATAATATTCGCTTGGCTTTTTGCTGGGTTTATTTCCAAGCCTATTTTTAGAAAAAGCATTTTGACTAGCTCGATTGTCCGAACAGCTGATGTCTTTGAATCTGATGTGACAGCTTGATCGTCCGCGAGTCTAGAAAGGCACACGGGGTCATATTCGTCGGATAGGCTGAATCCATTATTCTGACCGTACTGTGGTTCGCATATTTCCTCATACAAAAAATCGATTGCGATGTTGAATATTATTGGAGACAACGGAGCACCTTGAGCCACACCACAGTTGACGGTGATTGTCATTATCAAATCACGCAAGTTTTTTGACGCTCCTTTTGATTTGAGTGTTTCCGATATGTGTACATGCCCAATCTTGTCATAAGCCTTGGAGACGTCCAGAAAAACTGTAACACAGTTTCTTTTAAACTTCTTTGCCTTCCTTAGACAAGCGTTCACTAATCACACTTCGAATGAATAGTTGTAAGGAGCGAAAATGTCTGGACAACAGGCAGGAGAAAAGGTTTTTGGAAAGATATTAAAAAACTCCAAATGATTTCCTTTTCTGTTTTATCGAATTACTACCAGCAAACTTACATCTCGCTCATTCAATGAGCAAACTACAAGTTACTTTTTTGTAATTAAAAAAAAGGGATTTCACATGGCGTTGTTTGCAATACAAGGATCTGATTAGCGGGTTAGCAGATTAGTCAATTCTTCTAATGAATTTAGAGTTGATCTTTAGGAATTATGTCGCTTGGCCGTGCAGGTCGTAAATGGGGTAAATCGAGTCTTCAGGATAGTTCTTAGAAGCTTATTTTGAACAAGTTGAAAGTCAATGTACGCTGCCGCACAATTCGACCAGTGTCAGCTTTACGCCTAGTGAAGTAGGCTGCTTGAGTTTTATTAGCATTAAGCCTGATCTTCCATTTGTGACAGTAGTCTAATAGTTGCTGACTCGTCTTGTTGGGTATCGTAAAAACTTTCGTCCGCATACTGAGCTCAGATGTAAATATATTGAGTCAGGTCGGACTCATTACGATTCCTTGGGGAATTCCAGCGACTATACAATCGTGCAGATTTTTTAACGAGTTTAAGAAGTTTAAAAAGTAAAATTTAAAATATCAATTGTATTTCCTAGTCTCTCAGACGAAATGGATCTTCAAATGTCTGCATTTCCTGTAAAGGATCGTTCAGCTATAGAACAAAGGAAATTGAAAACTGAACACCTCTATCCACACGAAAGAGATTGTCTGGTCATAATGGTACCGAAACAGTCTAACTTGAAGAATTTTCTAGAAAAAATCATGAAAAACTCTGACATTCTATCGATTTTCCTCGCTCTAATTCTATTTGCCATCGTTCGTATTATCATCGAAAAGTCCACTTGGAAACAGTGGATAACAATTTTTATCAAAACTTTGGGCGTTTTTTTGAGCCAAGAAGAGATACGAAATGCGAATAACGTAGAAGTGGCCTGGGACATGAACCTAAGAGGATTTTCGCTGTTTGCTACAATTACTCTGTCATGCATTATCTACACAAATTTGGTAAACCAACAACCCGTGGAAATTGATACTATTGACGATTTAATCGCATCAAATTTGACTATTCATGCACCGGACTTCCTGCAAAATGATACGTCGTTTATGTCAAATCTGAAGTAACACAGAGAGTTACCCAATTTCTTTTGTTGTCTGAAGCGTCATTTCCTTTCAGACCAAATCTTCTTCAAAAAATGAACTTTAAAAGTGTAAACGAAATTTATTTGGACGTGGTAGGGAGGAGAAAGTTTAACAACGCTTACATTTTCACCGACGGTGCAGCAGAATATATAGATATGTTGTTGCATACATACACTGATGAAAAAAGCTACAAGCGCACCGTTCGCATAATGAAGGAAGCACTTGGTAAGTATTCAAAGAACTCTTAATAGTATATTACTCATAAACAGTGTTCCTCTGTACTATGTTTTAACGTGTAACCACAAGGTAAGTTGAAATCTACAAAACATCTTATTTCATAAAAATCAATTCAAGTTTCAAATATTGTTATGTTGAATCTACGAACGAATCAAAGTTGCCGCGTGCCAATTCATTCATGTTTCTATGAAATGACTTTTGTTGTCGGTTAAATTTTTGTTAAGTATCGAGATTTAGTTCGAGTTTTTCATCTTTATTGAAAACTTATAGCCGGCTTTAGGGAACACATGTTTTGCCGAGAATTGAGTAATATCATAGGCAGGGCATTCGTTTCCGTAAAATACCACAAATTTAAGTAATTTGAGAATCACAAACTTTTACTATTTCAAAACAAACACGTCGCATAAGATTTACCGACTACTCTGACTACACGTACGTTATGCGCCATTTACCTATCGCATAGCACACCGTTTATATCAACTTACCGAGTGGGTATGTACACGTTAAAGCTTTCTACGTAATACGCAAATCCAGTATGTAAGAGATGAGAGCTTCAATGAGCGGAATTTCGAAAAGAATTCTTAGATAGTTCTAGCGCGGTAAGGGAAATCTTGAGAGCTAAAAATATATTTTCCTATGAATTACGAACAAAATTCTGAATTGGCTGATTTAATGAAAGTCTCACATGAGACTAAAAATAGACAATAAAATTCAATAGTTAGCGTTGCACCTTAACCTCAATGAACAAGGTTAGAACTTGGATAGGCCAGAATATTGATACTACATGGTAGCCAGTGACCAAAAGAAGAATCGCAAAGAATTTCAAAGTAGTAAGAAAACAATTTTACTTTCAGAAATCTAAACCAGAAACAAAATTTTGAATATTCTAAGAAATCTTTTTCCATCCTCTTACACTCCAACTTTCCTTACAAAAAAGTGACTTTGGCCAAGTAACTTTCTACGATTATCACCATATTGTAACGATGTGGAGCGTTTTTTCTGGATCTTTGGTAGTAGAAGTCGATAGATGATTTTCGTTTTTCTGCATCCCAATAAACTCTGAAGCTAATGTCCCACTTAAAGCTTAAATATTTTTTGTGTAGCCATTCATTTCCCTGCTTTTTTCAACTAATTTTTTTAACGCGCAACAGATTGCATGCTCACTTCATACAGAATAGCTAAGACATCCCGTTTGAAGGAATATGTGAATGATTTCATTCGA